>CATQJL010000223.1:61316145-61355676 GCA_958299035.1 Cylicocyclus nassatus
GACTTCTACCCGTTTCTCCGATATAGCAGTCTTGGCAGTTGAGACATTCTAATTCGTAGACCACACCTGTCTTTGCACAATCTCCTATTCTGCCGTACGGACAAACTATGCAATGCTCCATCATGCACTCATTATCATAGAGTCTGTTTCGCACCAACTGCTTCTTCAAACTGTTATTCGGGATGTTAACAAGCATTACATCTTCCTGCAGTTGGGCTCTAGAAATGCATTGCTTAATTTGCCTGCTAATTTCGTCTGAAATAAAGGGAATGCAAAGAGGGATCTTATCGCATTGCATCCGGACATGCTGTGTGGAACGCGTACGTAATATGCGTTGATGTTCTTGTAAGGCATATCCATTGTTGCGCGCGATTTGTGATGCAAGCTCTCGTGACTCAAGCCGCTCTTCGTAACCCGTGCACACCGTCGAAGCAGTTTTCATCATATTATGAATCACTGCTCTTTTCATTTCTGCGGGGTGAGCTGATCTTGCGTGGACCAAAATATTCTTGCAGCTTCCTTTACGATACCATTTAACATGGAAAACACCATCGAACAAGCTAATCTGGGTGTTAAGGTAAGGCAGCCATCCGTTTCTAGGGGTCTCTCGAGTGAGCTTGATGTATTGGGACTGCTGGTTTAGTAAGTTGAATAACTCATCCATTTCGGATTGAGTTGATGTTATCACACAGCAGTCATCGATGTAGCGACAATACATCAAAGGCATTCGCGCAAGCACTGGCTCCTCAATCCTACTCATGAAGCATACCGCGAGGATTGGCGCTAGGCGTTGGCCCATTGCAAGTCCTCGTATCTGAGAGAAGTATCTCCCAGACCATTTGAAGATGTTACAATGTAAACATGCCTGGATGAGGGTCAGTACTTGCGTTTTACTCAGTCCAAAGGTACAGATCGTCGTCATGTGCATATCCAACATCTCCGAAAGAGCTTGTAATGCATCATCGTTGTGAACATTGGTGTACAGGGAAGTCACGTCAAAGGACTCCATGGTAACACTATGTTCAAACTTCGTCTTGTGCAGTTGCTCTAGGAATTGCTGAGTGTTGGATAAGTGCGCGGGTACCTTTGTCAAGAGTTGGCTCACGATTTTGTTTAGAAACCACGAAATGCGATCTGTCGGTCCTCCAACACAGCTGATTATGGGTCGAATCTTAAAGACTTCTGGTGACATAGAGCGTAAGTCGTGTGATGCAATTTTATGCGTTTTCACCAGATGATAGAAAACTGGACACCTCGGAGAATCTAACTTCAACCTGCTTACAAATCGTTCATCTAGGCCAGCACATCTTCCCACGCTAGTCCAAATGTCGTTCAGTTTTCTATATTGGCTCTGATAGTCTTTTTTAGAGGCAGGACTATAGACTGTCGAGTCAGCTAAATGCAATTCAGCGATCTGTTGGTCTAAAGTCTGCGGCATCACGACAAATTCGCCTCCTTTGTCACTTACGGATATTCGTATAGAGTGCTTTTCAACAGATTCACGTAATTCTTTGAAACCTTTCCATTCGTACTGTGTCAAGTTGGTTTTGCGGTCATGTTCGAACCTTCTCAAGACTTTATGGATTTCTATCGAAAGAATACGGAATCTGCTGTCAGCATCTAGGGTAGGTTCGCTTTCTCTGTAAAAAGAACGAGGGAACGGCACCGTTGGTAAGGATTTCGTACTTATTTGCAAGGTTTGAAGGTCGCTGCTCTGTCTAACTCTATGCCGTAACGAGTCGCGTAAACGATACAGGCTTCCCGTCACCTTGCGGTAGACTGAGGGACCGATGTTCTGTGCTGGCGAAAATGAAGGACCGAGACTGAGAACTTTAAGTGCGCACGAGGATAACTGAGCGTCGCCTACTACAGTGACTCTGTCGGCTTCCGTTGTATCTTGGGCTGAATTTTCAAGCTTGGGAGGCGGAGATTGGCTGTTCGAGGCACATTGAGGTTTCTCAGACCGCGCGCCCGCGAGTCGGTCGTACTTGTTATGGAGTGTAGATTTAACACTAGAACGTATCGAATCGCATATCTTCCGCGATCCGTCCTCAATCCTCTTCCATGTTACATTTGGTAGAAGACGTGTACAAGCTAATTCTTTTGCATCACATTTCAAAATGCTACTATACAATAAATGTTGTTTCTCTTTGATAATGATATTCAACATCGATCGATAAATTTTCCGTATCCTTGGATCATTATCAGAAACTCCACACGTCGACCCAATCTTCTTTCTCGAAATGGATGCCGGTATAGTGTTTGTCTTCTTACATCTTTGAAGAAATCGGACGGACTGGCGTAGCACTACAATCTTCTGGCGAAGCGATAAAGCTTCGCGCACCATCGAGAGCATATTCGGCGGTACATCAGTCAGTAAGTTAAATGCTCTTTTGTCTTTGAATCTGGGCATGATAAGTTGTCAGTAGAATAATTGTGTCAGTAGTTTGTGCCTTCAGATTCTGTGGTGGAGAATTTATTGACCTTACGTTTCGACAATGTCGTCGTCATCAGAGGTCTGAAAACGGATTGTAGGCTCTTTGACTTGCTCACCATACTTTCAAGCGCCTCCTCCCACTCTGTCAGTCTAGACCTAGTCTAAGACTCGCAGCATGAGACCCTCAAGGCCACGAAACGAACGAACCTCGACTCCACCGGCTAGCGACAAGCCCGCACATTTGGTCGTAACGGACGTCACTGAGTGTCACCCAATGAGTCAAGTCCTTTTATGTGCGACGCTAAGCCCACATAATGATATGAATGGAGCTAAGTCACTACTGATAGACAAGCACTCATTTTTGACATTCATCTTTGGATTCCTGACAGAAATCCACGCGGCTTCAAATAGTTTCCTTGCGCAAATTTCAGTCTCGCATGTCAATATCGTGCATTTGACTTCGTAATCACTTCCGCAGTGCGCCTCTATCTTGTGCCGTCCCAACAGTGCTGTTAGAGTCCCTCGTCTTTTATTCGCTAAATGCTCTTTCAACCGTACACCTAGACTTCTACCCGTTTCTCCGATATAGCAGTCTTGGCAGTTGAGACATTCTAATTCGTAGACCACACCTGTCTTTGCACAATCTCCTATTCTGCCGTACGGACAAACTATGCAATGCTCCATCATGCACTCATTATCATAGAGTCTGTTTCGCACCAACTGCTTCTTCAAACTGTTATTCGGGATGTTAACAAGCATTACATCTTCCTGCAGTTGGGCTCTAGAAATGCATTGCTTAATTTGCCTGCTAATTTCGTCTGAAATAAAGGGAATGCAAAGACAGATCGCATTTCGTGGTTTCTAAACAAAATCGTGAGCCAACTCTTGACAAAGGTACCCGCGCACTTATCCAACACTCAGCAATTCCTAGAGCAACTGCACAAGACGAAGTTTGAACATAGTGTTACCATGGAGTCCTTTGACGTGACTTCCCTGTACACCAATGTTCACAACGATGATGCATTACAAGCTCTTTCGGAGATGTTGGATATGCACATGACGACGATCTGTACCTTTGGACTGAGTAAAACGCAAGTACTGACCCTCATCCAGGCATGTTTACATTGTAACATCTTCAAATGGTCTGGGAGATACTTCTCTCAGATACGAGGACTTGCAATGGGCCAACGCCTAGCGCCAATCCTCGCGGTATGCTTCATGAGTAGGATTGAGGAGCCAGTGCTTGCGCGAATGCCTTTGATGTATTGTCGCTACATCGATGACTGCTGTGTGATAACATCAACTCAATCCGAAATGGATGAGTTATTCAACTTACTAAACCAGCAGTCCCAATACATCAAGCTCACTCGAGAGCACAGGTGCGATAAGGTGAAAATGACTCCTCCAGGGTGAAGGGGGGTCACAGTGGTCGCAGCCCCTCCAGGGTGAAGGGTGTTTCACTTGGTAGAGAAATCATAAAATCTCGACGGGGGGGGGAGCCATGGTGTTTTCTCATTATTTTTCCCAGGCAAAGTATATTTTCTGAAAGCGGAGAACGAGGCGGTTTCAATGGTGACCATTTCTCCATAAAAGATATTTATCTACAAAAGTTATGAATTTATAACTCTTGTGGATGAACATGTTGTACGCCATGGCGGCCACCATTGGAACCGTCTCATCCTCCGCTTTCAGAAAATATGTACTCTGCCAGAGGTTCGTTAGAAAAAGTGCCGGGTGAAGGGTGGGTGAAACTTTTATAATGGGGGTGCTCAAGTAGACGTCTTTTTACAATGGTAAAAAAGCCTGTACTTGAGCACTCCCATTATGTCTCACCCACCCTTCACCCGGCACTTTTATAATGGACTCCAGGCAAAGTACACATTTTTTGAAAGCGGAGGACGAGACGGTTTCCAACGGTGGCCACCATGGCGTACAAGATGTTCGTCTTCAGAAGTTACGGATTTTTCTATCTTAAAAACTCGTAAATATTCAGAAATCACTACCCACACTCTTCACCAGGCACTTTTTCAACAGACTCCAGGCAAGCTATACTCTAAAAGCGGAAGACAAGGTGGTTTCAAAAAGATTTCCTTTGCTGACGTTGCTGTTCATCTACAGAAATTACGAATTTCTTCTTTTAAAAATATTCGTAAATGTTTAAAAACTGTCTAACTCTTTCCGAAACAAATGTTCGCGCATGCACATCTTCTATGGTAATTCCAAAAACAGGCAGGGTCATGTAAAAAAGGAAAAGGAAATGTTAAAAAATACAAGGTGCTGGTCAGAAATATAATTATGCTAATTAGCGCATCGGTTCACATTTCAGAAAAAAGATAAGGAATAAATTAAGAACTTTGACTAGGAAAAATAATGAGAAAACACCATGGCTCCCCCCCCCGTCGAGATTTTATGATTTCTCTACCAAGTGAAACACCCTTCACCCTGGAGGGGGCTGCGACCCACTGTGACCCCCTTCACCCTGGAGGAGTCATTTTCACCTTATCGCACCTGTGCTCTCGAGTGAGCTTGATGTATTGGGACTGCTGGTTTAGTAAGTTGAATAACTCATCCATTTCGGATTGAGTTGATGTTATCACACAGCAGTCATCGATGTAGCGACAATACATCAAAGGCATTCGCGCAAGCACTGGCTCCTCAATCCTACTCATGAAGCATACCGCGAGGATTGGCGCTAGGCGTTGGCCCATTGCAAGTCCTCGTATCTGAGAGAAGTATCTCCCAGACCATTTGAAGATGTTACAATGTAAACATGCCTGGATGAGGGTCAGTACTTGCGTTTTACTCAGTCCAAAGGTACAGATCGTCGTCATGTGCATATCCAACATCTCCGAAAGAGCTTGTAATGCATCATCGTTGTGAACATTGGTGTACAGGGAAGTCACGTCAAAGGACTCCATGGTAACACTATGTTCAAACTTCGTCTTGTGCAGTTGCTCTAGGAATTGCTGAGTGTTGGATAAGTGCGCGGGTACCTTTGTCAAGAGTTGGCTCACGATTTTGTTTAGAAACCACGAAATGCGATCTGTCTTTGCATTCCCTTTATTTCAGACGAAATTAGCAGGCAAATTAAGCAATGCATTTCTAGAGCCCAACTGCAGGAAGATGTAATGCTTGTTAACATCCCGAATAACAGTTTGAAGAAGCAGTTGGTGCGAAACAGACTCTATGATAATGAGTGCATGATGGAGCATTGCATAGTTTGTCCGTACGGCAGAATAGGAGATTGTGCAAAGACAGGTGTGGTCTACGAATTAGAATGTCTCAACTGCCAAGACTGCTATATCGGAGAAACGGGTAGAAGTCTAGGTGTACGGTTGAAAGAGCATTTAGCGAATAAAAGACGAGGGACTCTAACAGCACTGTTGGGACGGCACAAGATAGAGGCGCACTGCGGAAAAGCAGTGGTATCAACGCAGAGTACTGACTGAAATTTGCGCAAGGAAACTATTTGAAGCCGCGTGGATTTCTGTCAGGAATCCAAAGATGAAATGTCAAAAAATGAGTTGCTTGTCTATCAGTAGTGACTTAGCTCCATTCATATCATTATGTGGGCTTAGCGTCGCACATAAAAGGACTTGACTCATTGGGTGGACACTCAGTGACGTCCGTTACGACCAACATGTGCGGGCTTGTCGCTAGCCGGTGGAGTCGAGGTTCGTTCGTTTCGTGGCCTTGAGGGTCTCATGCTGCGAGTCTTAGACTAGGTCTAGACTGACAGAGTGGGAGGAGGCGCTTGAAAGTATGGTGAGCAAGTCAAAGAGCCTACAAATCCGTTTTCAGACCTCTGATGACGACGACATTGTCGAAACGTAAGGTCAATAAATTCTCCACCACAGAATCTGAAGGCAACTAAACTACTGACACAATTATTCTACTGGACAACTTATCATGCCCAGATTCAAAGACAAAAGAGCATTTAACTTACTGACTGATGTACCCCGCCGAATATGCTCTCGATGGTGCGCGAAGCTTTATCGCTTCGCCAGAAGATTGTAGTGCTACGCCAGTCCGTCCGATTTCTTCAAAGATGTAAGAAGACAAACACTATACCGGCATCCATTTCGAGAAAGAAGATTGGGTCGACGTGTGGAGTTTCTGATAATGATCCAAGGATACGGAAAATTTATCGTCGATGTTGAATATCATTATCAAAGAGAAACAACATTTATTGTATAGTAGCATTTTGAAATGTGATTGCAAAAGAATTAGCTTGTACACGTCTTCTACCAAATGTAACATGGAAGAGGATTGAGGACGGATCGCGGAAGATATGCGATTCGATACGTTCTAGTGTTAAATCTACACTCCATAACAAGTACGACCGACTCGCGGGCGCGCGGTCTGAGAAAACCTCAATGTGCCTCGAACAGCCAATCTCCGCCTCCCAAGCTTGAAAATTCAGCCCAAGATACAACGGAAGCCGACAGAGTCACTGTAGTAGGCGACGCTCAGTTATCCTCGTGCGCACTTAAAGTTCTCAGTCTCGGTCCTTCATTTTCGCCAGCACAGAACATCGGTCCCTCAGTCTACCGCAAGGTGACGGGAAGCCTGTATCGTTTACGCGACTCGTTACGGCATAGAGTTAGACAGAGCAGCGACCTTCAAACCTTGCAAATAAGTACGAAATCCTTACCAACGGTGCCGTTCCCTCGTTCTTTTTACAGAGAAAGCGAACCTACCCTAGATGCTGACAGCAGATTCCGTATTCTTTCGATAGAAATCCATAAAGTCTTGAGAAGGTTCGAACATGACCGCAAAACCAACTTGACACAGTACGAATGGAAAGGTTTCAAAGAATTACGTGAATCTGTTGAAAAGCACTCTATACGAATATCCGTAAGTGACAAAGGAGGCGAATTTGTCGTGATGCCGCAGACTTTAGACCAACAGATCGCTGAATTGCATTTAGCTGACTCGACAGTCTATAGTCCTGCCTCTAAAAAAGACTATCAGAGCCAATATAGAAAACTGAACGACATTTGGACTAGCGTGGGAAGATGTGCTGGCCTAGATGAACGATTTGTAAGCAGGTTGAAGTTAGATTCTCCGAGGTGTCCAGTTTTCTATCATCTGGTGAAAACGCATAAAATTGCATCACACGACTTACGCTCTATGTCACCAGAAGTCTTTAAGATTCGACCCATAATCAGCTGTGTTGGAGGACCGACAGATCGCATTTCGTGGTTTCTAAACAAAATCGTGAGCCAACTCTTGACAAAGGTACCCGCGCACTTATCCAACACTCAGCAATTCCTAGAGCAACTGCACAAGACGAAGTTTGAACATAGTGTTACCATGGAGTCCTTTGACGTGACTTCCCTGTACACCAATGTTCACAACGATGATGCATTACAAGCTCTTTCGGAGATGTTGGATATGCACATGACGACGATCTGTACCTTTGGACTGAGTAAAACGCAAGTACTGACCCTCATCCAGGCATGTTTACATTGTAACATCTTCAAATGGTCTGGGAGATACTTCTCTCAGATACGAGGACTTGCAATGGGCCAACGCCTAGCGCCAATCCTCGCGGTATGCTTCATGAGTAGGATTGAGGAGCCAGTGCTTGCGCGAATGCCTTTGATGTATTGTCGCTACATCGATGACTGCTGTGTGATAACATCAACTCAATCCGAAATGGATGAGTTATTCAACTTACTAAACCAGCAGTCCCAATACATCAAGCTCACTCGAGAGACCCCTAGAAACGGATGGCTGCCTTACCTTAACACCCAGATTAGCTTGTTCGATGGTGTTTTCCATGTTAAATGGTATCGTAAAGGAAGCTGCAAGAATATTTTGGTCCACGCAAGATCAGCTCACCCCGCAGAAATGAAAAGAGCAGTGATTCATAATATGATGAAAACTGCTTCGACGGTGTGCACGGGTTACGAAGAGCGGCTTGAGTCACGAGAGCTTGCATCACAAATCGCGCGCAACAATGGATATGCCTTACAAGAACATCAACGCATATTACGTACGCGTTCCACACAGCATGTCCGGATGCAATGCGATAAGATCCCTCTTTGCATTCCCTTTATTTCAGACGAAATTAGCAGGCAAATTAAGCAATGCATTTCTAGAGCCCAACTGCAGGAAGATGTAATGCTTGTTAACATCCCGAATAACAGTTTGAAGAAGCAGTTGGTGCGAAACAGACTCTATGATAATGAGTGCATGATGGAGCATTGCATAGTTTGTCCGTACGGCAGAATAGGAGATTGTGCAAAGACAGGTGTGGTCTACGAATTAGAATGTCTCAACTGCCAAGACTGCTATATCGGAGAAACGGGTAGAAGTCTAGGTGTACGGTTGAAAGATTTAGCGAATAAAAGACGAGGGACTCTAACAGCACCGTTGGGACGGCACAAGATAGAGGCGCACTGCGGAAGTGATTACGAAGTCAAATGCACGATATTGACATGCGAGACTGAAATTTGCGCAAGGAAACTATTTGAAGCCGCGTGGATTTCTGTCAGGAATCCAAAGATGAATGTCAAAAATGAGTGCTTGTCTATCAGTAGTGACTTAGCTCCATTCATATCATTATGTGGGCTTAGCGTCGCACATAAAAGGACTTGACTCATTGGGTGACACTCAGTGACGTCCGTTACGACCAAATGTGCGGGCTTGTCGCTAGCCGGTGGAGTCGAGGTTCGTTCGTTTCGTGGCCTTGAGGGTCTCATGCTGCGAGTCTTAGACTAGGTCTAGACTGACAGAGTGGGAGGAGGCGCTTGAAAGTATGGTGAGCAAGTCAAAGAGCCTACAATCCGTTTTCAGACCTCTGATGACGACGACATTATCGAAACGTAAGGTCAATAAATTCTCCACCACAGAATCTGAAGGCACAAACTACTGACACAATTATTCTACTGACAACTTATCATGCCCAGATTCAAAGACAAAAGAGCATTTAACTTACTGACTGATGTACCGCCGAATATGCTCTCGATGGTGCGCGAAGCTTTATCGCTTCGCCAGAAGATTGTAGTGCTACGCCAGTCCGTCCGATTTCTTCAAAGATGTAAGAAGACAAACACTATACCGGCATCCATTTCGAGAAAGAAGATTGGGTCGACGTGTGGAGTTTCTGATAATGATCCAAGGATACGGAAAATTTATCGATCGATGTTGAATATCATTATCAAAGAGAAACAACATTTATTGTATAGTAGCATTTTGAAATGTGATGCAAAAGAATTAGCTTGTACACGTCTTCTACCAAATGTAACATGGAAGAGGATTGAGGACGGATCGCGGAAGATATGCGATTCGATACGTTCTAGTGTTAAATCTACACTCCGTAACAAGTACGACCGACTCGCGGGCGCGCGGTCTGAGAAACCTCAATGTGCCTCGAACAGCCAATCTCCGCCTCCCAAGCTTGAAAATTCAGCCCAAGATACAACGGAAGCCGACAGAGTCACTGTGGTAGGCGACGCTCAGTTATCCTCGTGCGCACTTAAAGTTCTCAGTCTCGGTCCTTCATTTTCGCCAGCACAGAACATCGGTCCCTCAGTCTACCGCAAGGTGACGGGAAGCCTGTATCGTTTACGCGACTCGTTACGGCATAGAGTTAGACAGAGCAGCGACCTTCAAACCTTGCAAATAAGTACGAAATCCTTACCAACGGTGCCGTTCCCTCGTTCTTTTTACAGAGAAAGCGAACCTACCCTAGATGCTGACAGCAGATTCCGTATTCTTTCGATAGAAATCCATAAAGTCTTGAGAAGGTTCGAACATGACCGCAAAACCAACTTGACACAGTACGAATGGAAAGGTTTCAAAGAATTACGTGAATCTGTTGAAAAGCACTCTATACGAATATCCGTAAGTGACAAAGGAGGCGAATTTGTCGTGATGCCGCAGACTTTAGACCAACAGATCGCTGAATAGCATTTAGCTGACTCGACAGTCTATAGTCCTGCCTCTAAAAAAGACTATCAGAGCCAATATAGAAAACTGAACGACATTTGGACTAGCGTGGGAAGATGTGCTGGCCTAGATGAACGATTTGTAAGCAGGTTGAAGTTAGATTCTCCGAGGTGTCCAGTTTTCTATCATCTGGTGAAAACGCATAAAATTGCATCACACGACTTACGCTCTATGTCACCAGAAGTCTTTAAGATTCGACCCATAATCAGCTGTGTTGGAGGACCGACAGATCGCATTTCGTGGTTTCTAAACAAAATCGTGAGCCAACTCTTGACAAAGGTACCCGCGCACTTATCCAACACTCAGCAATTCCTAGAGCAACTGCACAAGACGAAGTTTGAACATAGTGTTACCATGGAGTCCTTTGACGTGACTTCCCTGTACACCAATGTTCACAACGATGATGCATTACAAGCTCTTTCGGAGATGTTGGATATGCACATGACGACGATCTGTACCTTTGGACTGAGTAAAACGCAAGTACTGACCCTCATCCAGGCATGTTTACATTGTAACATCTTCAAATGGTCTGGGAGATACTTCTCTCAGATACGAGGACTTGCAATGGGCCAACGCCTAGCGCCAATCCTCGCGGTATGCTTCATGAGTAGGATTGAGGAGCCAGTGCTTGCGCGAATGCCTTTGATGTATTGTCGCTACATCGATGACTGCTGTGTGATAACATCAACTCAATCCGAAATGGATGAGTTATTCAACTTACTAAACCAGCAGTCCCAATACATCAAGCTCACTCGAGAGACCCCTAGAAACGGATGGCTGCCTTACCTTAACACCCAGATTAGCTTGTTCGATGGTGTTTTCCATGTTAAATGGTATCGTAAAGGAAGCTGCAAGAATATTTTGGTCCACGCAAGATCAGCTCACCCCGCAGAAATGAAAAGAGCAGTGATTCATAATATGATGAAAACTGCTTCGACGGTGTGCACGGGTTACGAAGAGCGGCTTGAGTCACGAGAGCTTGCATCACAAATCGCGCGCAACAATGGATATGCCTTACAAGAACATCAACGCATATTACGTACGCGTTCCACACAGCATGTCCGGATGCAATGCGATAAGATCCCTCTTTGCATTCCCTTTATTTCAGACGAAATTAGCAGGCAAATTAAGCAATGCATTTCTAGAGCCCAACTGCAGGAAGATGTAATGCTTGTTAACATCCCGAATAACAGTTTGAAGAAGCAGTTGGTGCGAAACAGACTCTATGATAATGAGTGCATGATGGAGCATTGCATAGTTTGTCCGTACGGCAGAATAGGAGATTGTGCAAAGACAGGTGTGGTCTACGAATTAGAATGTCTCAACTGCCAAGACTGCTATATCGGAGAAACGGGTAGAAGTCTAGGTGTACGGTTGAAAGATTTAGCGAATAAAAGACGAGGGACTCTAACAGCACCGTTGGGACGGCACAAGATAGAGGCGCACTGCGGAAGTGATTACGAAGTCAAATGCACGATATTGACATGCGAGACTGAAATTTGCGCAAGGAAACTATTTGAAGCCGCGTGGATTTCTGTCAGGAATCCAAAGATGAATGTCAAAAATGAGTGCTTGTCTATCAGTAGTGACTTAGCTCCATTCATATCATTATGTGGGCTTAGCGTCGCACATAAAAGGACTTGACTCATTGGGTGACACTCAGTGACGTCCGTTACGACCAAATGTGCGGGCTTGTCGCTAGCCGGTGGAGTCGAGGTTCGTTCGTTTCGTGGCCTTGAGGGTCTCATGCTGCGAGTCTTAGACTAGGTCTAGACTGACAGAGTGGGAGGAGGCGCTTGAAAGTATGGTGAGCAAGTCAAAGAGCCTACAATCCGTTTTCAGACCTCTGATGACGACGACATTATCGAAACGTAAGGTCAATAAATTCTCCACCACAGAATCTGAAGGCACAAACTACTGACACAATTATTCTACTGACAACTTATCATGCCCAGATTCAAAGACAAAAGAGCATTTAACTTACTGACTGATGTACCGCCGAATATGCTCTCGATGGTGCGCGAAGCTTTATCGCTTCGCCAGAAGATTGTAGTGCTACGCCAGTCCGTCCGATTTCTTCAAAGATGTAAGAAGACAAACACTATACCGGCATCCATTTCGAGAAAGAAGATTGGGTCGACCTGTGGAGTTTCTGATAATGATCCAAGGATACGGAAAATTTATCGATCGATGTTGAATATCATTATCAAAGAGAAACAACATTTATTGTATAGTAGCATTTTGAAATGTGATGCAAAAGAATTAGCTTGTACACGTCTTCTACCAAATGTAACATGGAAGAGGATTGAGGACGGATCGCGGAAGATATGCGATTCGATACGTTCTAGTGTTAAATCTACACTCCGTAACAAGTACGACCGACTCGCGGGCGCGCGGTCTGAGAAACCTCAATGTGCCTCGAACAGCCAATCTCCGCCTCCCAAGCTTGAAAATTCAGCCCAAGATACAACGGAAGCCGACAGAGTCACTGTGGTAGGCGACGCTCAGTTATCCTCGTGCGCACTTAAAGTTCTCAGTCTCGGTCCTTCATTTTCGCCAGCACAGAACATCGGTCCCTCAGTCTACCGCAAGGTGACGGGAAGCCTGTATCGTTTACGCGACTCGTTACGGCATAGAGTTAGACAGAGCAGCGACCTTCAAACCTTGCAAATAAGTACGAAATCCTTACCAACGGTGCCGTTCCCTCGTTCTTTTTACAGAGAAAGCGAACCTACCCTAGATGCTGACAGCAGATTCCGTATTCTTTCGATAGAAATCCATAAAGTCTTGAGAAGGTTCGAACATGACCGCAAAACCAACTTGACACAGTACGAATGGAAAGGTTTCAAAGAATTACGTGAATCTGTTGAAAAGCACTCTATACGAATATCCGTAAGTGACAAAGGAGGCGAATTTGTCGTGATGCCGCAGACTTTAGACCAACAGATCGCTGAATAGCATTTAGCTGACTCGACAGTCTATAGTCCTGCCTCTAAAAAAGACTATCAGAGCCAATATAGAAAACTGAACGACATTTGGACTAGCGTGGGAAGATGTGCTGGCCTAGATGAACGATTTGTAAGCAGGTTGAAGTTAGATTCTCCGAGGTGTCCAGTTTTCTATCATCTGGTGAAAACGCATAAAATTGCATCACACGACTTACGCTCTATGTCACCAGAAGTCTTTAAGATTCGACCCATAATCAGCTGTGTTGGAGGACCGACAGATCGCATTTCGTGGTTTCTAAACAAAATCGTGAGCCAACTCTTGACAAAGGTACCCGCGCACTTATCCAACACTCAGCAATTCCTAGAGCAACTGCACAAGACGAAGTTTGAACATAGTGTTACCATGGAGTCCTTTGACGTGACTTCCCTGTACACCAATGTTCACAACGATGATGCATTACAAGCTCTTTCGGAGATGTTGGATATGCACATGACGACGATCTGTACCTTTGGACTGAGTAAAACGCAAGTACTGACCCTCATCCAGGCATGTTTACATTGTAACATCTTCAAATGGTCTGGGAGATACTTCTTTCAGATACGAGGACTTGCAATGGGCCAACGCCTAGCGCCAATCCTCGCGGTATGCTTCATGAGTAGGATTGAGGAGCCAGTGCTTGCGCGAATGCCTTTGATGTATTGTCGCTACATCGATGACTGCTGTGTGATAACATCAACTCAATCCGAAATGGATGAGTTATTCAACTTACTAAACCAGCAGTCCCAATACATCAAGCTCACTCGAGAGACCCCTAGAAACGGATGGCTGCCTTACCTTAACACCCAGATTAGCTTGTTCGATGGTGTTTTCCATGTTAAATGGTATCGTAAAGGAAGCTGCAAGAATATTTTGGTCCACGCAAGATCAGCTCACCCCGCAGAAATGAAAAGAGCAGTGATTCATAATATGATGAAAACTGCTTCGACGGTGTGCACGGGTTACGAAGAGCGGCTTGAGTCACGAGAGCTTGCATCACAAATCGCGCGCAACAATGGATATGCCTTACAAGAACATCAACGTATATTACGTACGCGTTCCACACAGCATGTCCGGATGCAATGCGATAAGATCCCTCTTTGCATTCCCTTTATTTCAGACGAAATTAGCAGGCAAATTAAGCAATGCATTTCTAGAGCCCAACTGCAGGAAGATGTAATGCTTGTTAACATCCCGAATAACAGTTTGAAGAAGCAGTTGGTGCGAAACAGACTCTATGATAATGAGTGCATGATGGAGCATTGCATAGTTTGTCCGTACGGCAGAATAGGAGATTGTGCAAAGACAGGTGTGGTCTACGAATTAGAATGTCTCAACTGCCAAGACTGCTATATCGGAGAAACGGGTAGAAGTCTAGGTGTACGGTTGAAAGAGCATTTAGCGAATAAAAGACGAGGGACTCTAACAGCACCGTTGGGACGGCACAAGATAGAGGCGCACTGCGGAAGTGATTACGAAGTCAAATGCACGATATTGACATGCGAGACTGAAATTTGCGCAAGGAAACTATTTGAAGCCGCGTGGATTTCTGTCAGGAATCCAAAGATGAATGTCAAAAATGAGTGCTTGTCTATCAGTAGTGACTTAGCTCCATTCATATCATTATGTGGGCTTAGCGTCGCACATAAAAGGACTTGACTCATTGGGTGACACTCAGTGACGTCCGTTACGACCAAATGTGCGGGCTTGTCGCTAGCCGGTGGAGTCGAGGTTCGTTCGTTTCGTGGCCTTGAGGGTCTCATGCTGCGAGTCTTAGACTAGGTCTAGACTGACAGAGTGGGAGGAGGCGCTTGAAAGTATGGTGAGCAAGTCAAAGAGCCTACAATCCGTTTTCAGACCTCTGATGACGACGACATTGTCGAAACGTAAGGTCAATAAATTCTCCACCACAGAATCTGAAGGCACAAACTACTGACACAATTATTCTAGTGACGACAAAATTTCGCTCTTATTTATATATTTTGTGCATTGTAGATGCTCCTGAGAACGTGGTTAGTGCAAAAAAAGCGAAACAAAAAAAAACAACCAATTATAGACGGTGTCTCCAGCAGCCACGGTGGATCCGAATTCAGAAAACAGCAAGCTTAGCTCATTAGTTCAGCAGCATAAATCATGGTATGAAAGCCATAAGCGAATCACTTTCAAGTGGATCTAAAGAGGAAGCACTAAAGAGAATGGGCGAATCCGTGAGTGCTTGGCGAAGGACCTCTTTCAGCTTCCTCTTACATCGCTACCATGAGAAACAAATAAAAGTGAATAAAATGGGATAGCTTGTAGCTTGGAAGAATATTGTGTACGATCCAAAGTAGCTTCTAAGCAAAAGTGACTATCGGAGACGAACTAGGGTATGGGTTAGTACAACAATCATAGCGTTCAAAAAGATTCAAAGCTCAAAAAACTATGAAAGTCAGCACTTGCAGCAAGAAAGATATCCTATTCATTCTCAGATTGTCCCAATAGGAAGGATAAATCAATTGCATTGATTCTTCGCTTAAAGGCAGTGTCCCGGCAAAGCCAACATTTCGAGGTTTTGATATGGAAGGTTACTTGCATCCCCATACATCAGAACACAGCAGATCCGAGCGCATTACATGCTGCCCCTGCCTAGAAAACTGCCCCGAAACCCGTGCGCGCAACCTATTCTTACACACGGACGAGCTTGCGGTCCCTCTTCCCCATCAGGATCAGCAGGCCACAATGCTATAGGCATGAGGGTTCCGAAACGACTCTACGTCTCTAACCATGGCAGGAAATGGTCCACTCGTCCAAATTTAACATAAGGGGCCATGGAAAAAGCTGGTTTTCGCCATTTTCCCGCTTTCAAAAGTGCATTTTAGGAATCAGCGCGCCAAATTACCCCAGCTAAGCGAAAAAAACCACAAGCCGAGGATTTGCCGAGCCACTGCCTTTGAATACGTTTGTAGATAAGGTTTGCAGTGCAGTTTCTGGTAATAGTCTAAGCCATCCGGGGATTCTGTAAAACAAATTATTAAGAACCAAACGAAAAAGTTTTCTGTAAATAAGTGAATAATGAATGTTGAACCCACCATATCTGTTTGTAGGTCTAAAAATCCAGTATTTACTTGGGACAAGTCTTAGTTCCTTAAGTGAAAGCCGAAAACCAAAAACGAGGTCAAAAAATATTCGTCTATGTTCTGAACTTTTCATTGCCAAAAACTTAAGGCGATTTTCATAGCTCGGCATATCGATGAAATCAAGTTTTCTACGACACCTCATATACAATATACAAGTAAAAGTTTGTTTGACTTTTTCCAGCTTCAAAATATTTCTCTTCAAAAAAGAATCAACAGGGGCCGGTATGTATCAATCGCCCATCCGGGTAAGTTACCCGGACAGGTAGTTTCCGCTTCATAGCTCAGTGCTCTGGGGATCTGTGTTCCTCCTTGTTTGTTCATTTTGAGAGGCTCTACTACCCTAATATTGTAGCACAATGAGTAGCAGCACTTTGCTCTATAAGCTGATATATTTCGTTATTTGTATGATCCCGAACGGGATCTCCCACTGATCACGCTCATTTTCAAAGTTATTTATATCCGCAAAAACTCAATGAAAACGTCATAGAGTTTTGCTGTCGATCTATACGACAGTGCTACGCATGTTTTTAGTATAACAGATGAAATGTGCAAGTTTTGAGTTCCTCGATAAAGCCCAACTCGCGAGCACAGGTTCATCGAAGATTTTGTCAACTTGATTTTCCACTTATTTCTTTCACAAACATGCGTAGCACTGTCGTAATAGATCGACAGCAAAACTCTATGACGTTTTCATTGAGTTTTTGCGGATATAAATAACTTTGAAAATGAGCGTGATCAGTGGGAGATCCCGCTCGGGATTATAGAAATAACGAATTATCTCAGCTTATACAGCAAAGTGCTGCTACTCATTGTGCTGCAGTATTAGGGTAGTAGAGCCTTCTAAAGATGAACAAACATGGAAGAACACAGATCCCCAGAGCACCGAGCTATGAAGCGGAAACTATCTGTCCGGGTAACTTACCCGGACGGGCGATTGATACATACCAGCCCAGGTGAGCTCGATAGAGACGTTTGAGGATCATCGGGTTATCGGTATGTACGCTACGAAAAACCGCAAATAAAACCAAACAAGCTTTATTCACTACATTATCATGAGCAGATTTGTTTCCATTTATCTCGTAGAGTAGATTTTCAAGGTCTCAAAATGCATGACAAAACTTTTCTAAAAAGGAATGCCTGAACAAGCCGTCTAATGCATCATTTCCTCAAGGGAGGCTTTCACTGCGCATCTGACCTCAGCTTTATTTTCCGCATTATAGAATCCATAGATTTTTATATCATCCGCATACATTTGAATTGTAATATTTGTCGATGTTTTCAAAATGCTTGGAAGCTCAGCGGTATACACCAGAAAAAGCAAGGGAGACAGTGCTGCACTTGTGGGACACCGCTTGTGCAGCAAAATCGCTCCGAAAACTGGTGCCCTACACGAACTGTCACTCCTCTGTTATTCAACTAAGATTTCAGCCATTTCAAAAGATTTCCACTCAAATCAAGACTCTCACATTTTGACAAAAGTATCATATGGCTCACTTTGTCGAGTGCCTTAGACGGATCCATGTGAATGGCATCGACAGAGTTGCCTCTGTTAAGTGCTAAATTCCAATCAAAACCAGAGTCGGCGAAATTCGTCATTGTAGACGATCCCGCCATGAAACAGTGCTGATTCGTGGGAACTACAATAAATTTTGCAAACCAATCCAAAAGCTTATCACTACTGCTTTCTCCATTAGCTCTACTGCAGTAGGTACCAAGCTGATAGGCCGGAAGTCCGAAAGGAGTTCAGTTTTAGAAACTTTAGGGATCGTACCAACGCCTCCTTCCAGACATGCGGCACTTCTCCAAGCATCAATGATATGTTGAAAATATGCGCAAGAGGAGTGCAAAGGGATGAAGCGCTTTTTTGAAAACAATTTGTCGTACATTTTAGTAGAGGAAGCTCTCAATCTGATTAAAATCCTCCGAATTTCAGAGGGATGAAAAAGTAGACAGTGAAAGGCAGTGAAGAACAGTGGGAACTGTAGAGAATTCCGAAGACACAATTTGATCATCATGAGAGAACATATCGGCGAAATGGCGAGCTAAGGCATGCGATTTACATGTCTGTATTGTAGGTGTTCCCATTTTGGTCGGAAATGGCAGACAGATGACAACTTGATTTCAACTTTGATTAATATACTGAAAGAAGGATTTCGACGAAGCTTTCATAGCCAACTTATGTTCGTATGTTTTCAAAAATCTTTTAAAGTGATGATCCACAATTTTGCTTTACTTTTTTATACTTTGTCAAAAGGTTGACCAGAAAATTTGAACGTTCTTTCTGTGCTAAAAGCTTCCGTATCTGAGAGGGGTAGCCTTGGTGGGGCTGTTTAAGAAATTTGAACGGCACAAGCGCACTGTATATTGTCCACAAAAACGATAGAATACGTCATCTTCTGGTTCATACTGGTCAAATACAGCCAGCCAGTCATGTTTCGAGATGTCTATTGAGAGAAATACAGTCGACTTTTCGAAAATCAAGTGTCGGTAAAGATATATGATTAGACAATCTCATGCAGACTGAAAATTCGACTATACGATGATCGAATTTGCAAGAGGACGCATAGTGCGCGCATCCGAGATAAGAGGTGAGGTTGAAAATACGAGATCAAGAACATGGAAGAGGTGTGTTGGTTCTGTAACATACGTTTCAAACTAGAGTTACGAAAAAAAATCGAGATGAATTGGTAAAGTTCTATTAAATGGTTGAGGATTGGGCCAATTTATCTGTAGATTGAAATCTCCCAAAAGTATTGTTTTTTCGTATTCGCTAACAAATTTACACAACAATTTGATTACTTTTTCATCACTAGCAAATGAGCTATTTAAGAGACGGTAAACCGCTGGAAAGCATAACCACGTGGGCTCACGTGAAGAGAATATGTCGACACAGAGGATGTTTGACAATGCACTATTGTCAAAAATGCAAGATTTGACTAGGAGAGTACTTTTTCCTGAGCAACAGACTCCCCCAGCTCTGCGGCTATGTCTGTCATACGCAAAATTATATAAGGAAGATTTCCTATAACTTCACTATCACTAACTTTTTCCGTAAGCCGTGTTTCTGAACAAAAACTATATCAGGCTTGTAATCTGACAGAAATTGTTGTAAATGATAAAAAAATGAAGAAAAGGAAACTGGATGCGAGGGAAGAGCTTAAAAACCAATCCAGACGATCTTAGAAGAGGATCAGAAACAAACCAAACAATGTAAAAATGGACAAAAAGGATTGCACGAGGGTAAAAACAAAACAGCACAGAGAAAAGAGCTAACGCCGCCGCACTAGGGATAGACACGTTCGTAAAATAAAAAAATTTTGGAATGCTTCACGAATTTGCGTGTCATCCTTGCGCAGCTAATCTTCTCTGTATTGTTCCAATTCTAGTACATGGTCAGGAATGAACATAAGACTGAATATGCCATTCGTCTCCGATAGTTTCAGTAAAGCGGTGAGCAGATGCATAGCACGAGCACAGTTTAAAAATGAAGTGATACTGGTCAACATTCCTAGCAGTAACATCGATTGAAGAAAGCGATTGATCAGAGACAGAATGTACGACGTAGATTGTTTGTCAGAAGATTGCATCGTCTCTTCTTACGGGAAACTAGGTGATTGCATGAAGGAGGGTATCGTTTATCAGCTGGAATGCTTGAAGTGTGGCGCAAAGTATATAGGAGAGACTGGAAGAATTTTAAGTTTGGAATGAAAGAACATCTGGCTAACAAAAGACGAGGAAATGTGTTATCACCGCTGGACAAACATAAGATTGAGGCGCACGATGGTGGCGATGGCGTGAAGTGCACAATTTTAGCGCAGGAGGTTGAGATTTTAGCACTAAAAATGTTAGAGGCCGCCTTAATCTACTCCGAAAATCTGGGCGAACAAAAATGAGCGTTTGACAATAACGGTTAATCTCTTTCCTCTTATGTCATTATGTGATTTAAAACCGGGCAGTATATATAGTCCTTGACTTACCAGCAGGCTCAGCGATGTCCGTCACATCCGTGCGGACTATTGACTCCAGTGGATCAGAGGCTGGTGAATCCATTTTGGATTGTTTCTCGGCACGTTGCGCCCAGACGAGGTTCAAACGACGGAGGTTTGATGAGGCGTTTGGTCGTATAGACTAACAGATAATATCACCGCAATTCCTTTCAGACCTCCGAGGGAAACGATATTAGTCGAAACGGTCAATAAAGTCCCACCGAAAACCTGGTTGGCAGAAGAACAATACACGATATCAGCCCTATTGCCTGATTATCCCTATGCTTCTCACATTCCTGTATCGCAATACAAGCATTTTTCATATGCCCGCAGACAATTTTTGAACATACTACATACGACTGTTCAAAGATAGAACAACTCAATGATGCATATAGTATAAGTACTTCTTTGCCAAACAGGTTTGTTAGGTGTTCTTTTATTTCTAATCGCGGCCTATAGTTTCGACGCCTTTCGTCTTCCTCAGAGGCCTGAAAATGGCTCAAAGTGTTACCCGAGAAACGAGGCCATCAAGTATTATCTCCATTCCTGCTAGTTCTCAACCTTCGTTCAACATTCCTACCGCAAAAATTGCTATGCCAGAAGATGAACTTGCGAACACCGCTATCTGGGGTTCCGCACCAGAAGTGATGGTCTTGGCGGATAGAATGGACTATACCATAAGTGATCTACATCTGCATAGAGATATGAAGGGGAGGAAGTCCGTGGTAATTGACAAACACTCATTTTTATTGTTCATTAGTGGATTCTTCGCAGAAATCCAGAATGCTTCTAACGCCTTCCTCGCCGAGGTTTCCTTTTCATGTGCCATGATTTGGCATTTGATATCAAAATCGTCTCCACCATGCGAATCGTAGCTATGTTTGCCCAAAGATGAAAACAATGTTTTACGCCTTTCATCTGCAAGATGTTCTTTTGCGCGAGTACTCAGTGTTCTGCCAGTTTCTCCGATGTAGATGGCATTGCAGCTAACAAGGGAATGGTCAAAAGTCGAAGTGGCCAAACCAAACAAGCTGTATACCATTCGATGCAGCATAAAACGCTGACTTCGAATCTGTCTTTCTTATCTGCTTCCCGATTCTGTGGACGAAGCTACAAGCCATTAAAGACCATTATTTTGCTAGAAAATTACGCGTGAAATTGAAAATCTAGCCGTGCAGAGCCACGTTCGCCTTAATGATGGGCCAAAACATGCAGCTAGCTTACTTCAAATTTTTAAAGAAAGAAGCTGAGCTAAAAGTGCAACAGTGTGCTCAATTTTGTTGTATTTATGTGTGATTTTTTTACAATAAAACCGCTTGTAGCCTCGTCCACAGAAGCGGGAAGCAGATAAGAAAGACAGATTCGAAGTCAGCGTTTTATGCTGCATCGAATGGTATACATCGAATGGTATACAGCTGTTTGGTTTGGCCACTTCGACTTCTGACCATTCCCTTGTAAGATTTTCTAACTGATAAACCACTCCCATTTGTGCACAATCACCTATTTTGCCGTACGGACAGACTACGCATCGATTTGTTATACAGTATCGATCGTAAAGTCTGTTTCGAACTAACTGCGTTTTGATATTGTCACCTGGGATGTCGACTAAAACAATATCGTTTTGCAGTTGTGCACGTGAAATACATTCAGTTAAAAGTTAAAAAAGCTAGTTGAATGCAGTTAGTTAAAAACGCAGTTGGTTCGAAAACTTTACGATCGATACTGTATAATAAATCGATGCGTAGTCTGTCCGTACGGCAAAATAGGTGATTGTGCACAAATGGGAGTGGTTTATCAGTTAGAAAATCTTAGCTGCAATGCCATCTACATCGGAGAAACTGGCAGAACACTGAGTACTCGCGCAAAAGAACATCTTACAGATGAAAGGCGTAAAACATTGTTTTCATCTTGAGGCAAACATAGCCACGATTCGCATGGTGGAGACGATTTTGATATCAAATGCCAAATCATGGCACATGAAAAGGAAACCTCGGCGAGGAAGGCGTCTGCGAAGAATCCACTAATGAACAATAAAAATGAGTGTTTGTCAATTACCACGGACTTCCTCCCCTTCATATCTCTATGCAGATGTAGATCACTTATGGTATAGTCCATTCTATCCGCCAAGACCATCACTTCTGGTGCGGAACCCCAGATAGCGGTGTTCGCAAGTTCATCTTCTGGCATAGCAATTTTTGCGGTAGGAATTTGAACGAAGGTTGAGAACTAGCAGGAATGGAGATAATACTTGATGGCCTCGTTTCTCGGGTAACACTTTGAGCCATTTTCAGGCCTCTGAGGAAGACGAAAGGCGTCGAAACTATAGGCCGCGATTAGAAATAAAAGAACACCTAACAAACCTGTTTGGCACAGAAGTACTTCTACTATACGAATTATGCCCAGGTTCAAAGAAAGCGAAACTTTCAAATTATTAAACTCAATGATGTTTTTCATGGTAATTTGTAAATGCCGTCCCGAAGGTCATTATTCCGAAATATTAGATATATTCATAATGTTATAAATCCGAAAATCAGTGTTTATAGCACCATATAACACAGACATCCTTAACCAGATTAGTGTGAGTATGAAAGGCTCACAGATTTTGGTATGATTGCGCGAAGCTCATGAATCTTTTTTTGGGTTTCGCGATGTGGTTTAACTTTTTTTCCAAAAAAAAACATTTAAGCAGCTGCCATGGACCATTTTCAAGCTCCATACGTGACTTACAGTTTTGTGCTCTGAATTTTTTTCTCACTTCTCTTTTTCACTTCGTAGTATGTTACAGAGTGCTCCTCTTCAACTGCAAAAAAATGAGAGACCTTTAAGAACATTTCACTTATTCTATCAAATAGCTGCAAAAAAACTAGTGACAACATGATAATCGCGATAGTGCCCACAAACAGTTGTCCGAGAACTGAATTCTTGGTTTGAGCTCGTAATGACACAAAAATTGTGCTTCTTGAGGAAATGAGCAAAGATCTATAATAGTTAGTTGTAATGGGTTAGTCGATCTGTTAGACACGAAAACGCAGTCAGAATTTTAAGGATCGTGAGCTAATGCTGCATATAAATGTGCGTGGTCACAAATTGAGTCTCTTTCTGTCAGTATGTAGAGTACAGGTTAATTAGTGCTTGACTCCTCATATCTATTAGATTACTGCGAAGTTTGCCATATCTGACAGTTCGTACTTTTCTGGTCAATCAAACTGGTAAGGAATGCATTAGGTTAGTGTGGTCATTCGAGATAAGGTATCTGTTAGTCCGGGATGAATACTAATCTCAAAAGTGCAGCTCTCATTCGTGAAACGCTTTTTTTGCAACATTCACAAGTCCGACTTTATAAAAGTTTTTTTTTTTTGATATAAAGCAGTGCAGTACGTGCTATCGTGATAAGATGGTGCAGCGTGAGTATGGTTGTTCATTTTGCACTAAAGATTGCATATTCAAATCCTTCCATAGGCACTTTTCTGCATGCTTCTTGTTTTTAACGCCACAGCCTTCTTCAAAAGAAAAAAAGGGTTTTGCAGTCTAAAATTGCAGTTTGAGGTCAGCATTTATCACTAACAGCAACATATATCTCTCGAATAGCCACAATGAATTTGATTTGAGAACAAGGGCATTCCTCGTAAGCTGCAGAGTCATGCCTCTCTAAAAAATCACATCTTCATCTTCAAAATTGAGCGAAGGGTTGTGATAACTTGTGTAGGCTCAGCCTAATCGTGGAAAGCTCAACTTTTGCAACTTGACTTGATTTGAGAGTGCAGTGGAGTTGCTTTACATGGGTTTTGCAGCACTCTATCTGCTAGAAGGCTTTTTCGCTTTGATTTTTAGATTTTTTATGTTTTCAAAGTAGGACAAAAAATCGATTCTTTCTTTCATAGTTCCTAAAAACTACCACCTTTCTTGCATTTAATGAGCTCAAAATGTTCCAGCCAGCAACAGCAGGTTATGAAACGCTCCCATTGTATAATACGAAGTCCCTCTTTGACTACCAGTAAATCGCTTATGGCTTTCTCGAAAGCATCAAGTTGATCGCAGTTTATTATACTACCTAAGCTCGAATAGAAAGACTCTGCGAAAGCAAAAATCAAGACTATTTTTTGGAGGAAATCATAAGGCCTTGCTAGCGCGCGACAGTCGCAGCCAGGAGGCGTCAAGCGTCGACGGGCGGATCTAAGACATTGGACAGCAAGACAGTGACGCCGGTTTGCCTTCTGTTCGCACTGAGCGCGAAAACCCTACATTCTTCGTCAGCCGATAATGCATCCATCTGCCTTTTTCTCAAAGAATATCCAAGCGATAGCTTAAAATAATGCTTTTTTCTGATTGTCTTCATGGGCTACCAAATAAACCAAAAACATTATTCGTTGGAATTGGAAAGAAAATGCATGACATGTAACAGCATTACGCTCCCATTGGAATTACACCTAAAAATGGAAAGCTGAGTGCTACATTGTAATCAAGCAAATCGTGACCTCCCCGAACTTGAAGCCATTGCAAGTCTGCAGCTAATTATAGAGCAACAATCGTACATACCATCCTTCAGTTAACATCAGTTAACGCTTGTGATGTATCAGTTTTAGCAAAACGATAAGATGCTTTTTTTTTGCTTTGCACTACGAACAATAAGGTTAGTAATGGAAGTCCGCACAAGCTAGAAGTCCTTCTCGATTTTGCAAAATTATAAATTCTCATTTGATAATTCCAGAGCAACCTCACTATTTACTTGTTTTTCTCGTATCTGGTCCACAGAGATTTTCGGATTTTTTGTCCCCTTTTTGCGGGCGCGCCGAACGCGATTCACTTTGTGGTCGAAGCGTGAGCCATGAACTTGCCGCTTATCCTCCCCCTCCCCCTCCCCCGCCTACCTTTCTCTTTCTCACCTCCTCTTCCCACTTCCCTCACTCCCTGCGAAATATGCCTGAACCGATCAATTGATGATGGCAAGAGAACAGCTAATCTACCAGTTTTTAATGACGGGAAAAAATGGGGAATTTGATCTTTTAGAAGCATTGCTGAAAGACAGGGGCCAGCCAGTACGTGAGAACTCTTTCGGGTGTTTAAACGAGCCATCGAAAAAAAAAGGACCTTCCTCTAAATAGAGATAGCTAGAGAACCCTGCTGAGAGAGCGCTAAATGGGGTTGAAGCCGCGTTGTTGTGTAGCTGTGTCATGCCAAGTTTTTGTTCAAATTCTGTCATTAGGATGAACTAACTTGTGCTCAATAACGTTCCACATCGATCATTTATGTTTCACGGGAACTAACCACTACTCCCCCTCTTGTTACTCCACAAAAAAAGAAGAAAAAATAGACACCGATACTTGGAACATGAAAATGGCGTTTTGATTGGCTTAGGGGACGCACTTTGCGATATTAGCAGGATTGTGCAGATACAAATTGTCTGTATAAATAAAGCTGAATGTTTGTTTGTGTTCTGTCTGTACTTTGTGTGTGTGTGTGTGTGTGTGTGTGTGTGTGTGTGTGTCTGTGTGTGTGTGTGTGTGTGTGTGTGTGTGTGTGTGTGTGTGTGTGTGTGTGTGTGTGTGTGTGTGTGTGTGTGTGTGTGTGTGTGTGTGTGTGTGTGTGTGTGTGTGTGTGTGTGTGTGTGTGTGTGTGTGTGTGTGTGTGTGTGTGTGTGTGTGTGTGTGTGTGTGTGTGTGTGTGTGTGTGTGTGTGTGTGTGTGTGTGTGTGTGTGTGTGTGTGTGTGTGTGTGTGTGTGTGTGTGTGTGTGTGTGTGTGTGTGTGTGTGTGTGTGTGTGTGTGTGTGTGTGTGTGTGTGTGTGTGTGTGTGTGTGTGTGTGTGTGTGTGTGTGTGTGTGTGTGTGTGTGTGTGTGTGTGTGTGTGTGTGTGTGTGTGTGTGTGTGTGTGTGTGTGTGTGTGTGTGTGTGTGTGTGTGTGTGTGTGTGTGTGTGTGTGTGTACAGGAAAAAAGTGACAATATCAATTGTAGGGGCAGAAAACTAGCATTAGGGGACACGGATAGGGAAATGTTGTAAAGAAATAAGAAGTAGTGACTATTATAAAAGATTGAGAAGGCCGGGCGGAGGTATGCCAACCAGTATAAAATTTTATAACTGGACACAGTCCAACCTAGCTGGCCAATGGCTTTCAACCTTGATTTGGGTTCCTTTATTCTAAGCCGCAGGACTCGGCGTGCGCGGCGTGCGCCGCTACAGTTGAAATGAGAATATAAGCTTGCTCGCTGCAAAGGAACACGTTCGGACACGAACGTGCAGCAAATATAGATACACATCCATAAGCGGCGAAGGTGTGCTGCCGTGAGCGTATATTTTCATTGCGACCGCGTACTGCTGCGTCCCGCGGCGTAGTATGAAAGAACCCCTTACGAAAATTTTGTACGGCTTTCATTCACACATGTTTTCAAACGTTACATCATGTGAGTAGTGGGCCTATCTTGACATGTCTGTACCGGTGAGGATGTTTAGATGGGCAATTTCCCAATTTCTACTAAGGTTGGTTCTGATAATTTTTCTGGTATTTTGCTTTGCTCCGGAACCCAAAATAACGTTTCTTCTCCCCCCCCCCCAAAGCTATCCAGCTTGACACGGTGCCAGCTGTGCCGAGCCGTTTTGGAATCATTAGGGCATGAGACTTTGAGGTAGAATTAAACCAGATAATTTGAAATTTATTCGAGTAACATACATACATTCTACGAAAAATAAACGTAGACGGATGTGTTGGCGCATGATCCGCCTGAAATAGCATACATATGCTATCGTTCTATGAACAAAAATTCAGACGTATTGGTTGGCACTTTTTGCACCATCCTTTGAATTCGTTGTCAAAGCCCGCTTACTGCGTCTTACTTAATGCGCAATGGCACAAGATTTGTGAGTATTTTTTGTTTGTGTTTGATTCGTAGAATTTTTTTTATCGCTTTTGATGAACTGGATTATGTAACTCACAGAAAATTGGTTTTATTCAGAAACTATTATATTGTTATCTCGGTGTACGCTTCTCATCTTTTTCTAGAGACTTCTGCAGTTCCCTGATCATTTAGAAGCTTTCTGAAATTTCTTGAAGGTAGTAAAATCTGCTGCAAAGTGAGGCCTGTACCGAAAGGTCTGATATCCACCTGCACTGTCAGCGCTTCACATCGTCATTGTTTATAGAAACATTCGTGAATTAAAACAGCAGGGTAAACGATGTGGTAATTTGTAGCGGATTTTGTAGGCGGGGTCCTCCGACTTGTTCGAATTTCTGCTATGCGACAGACGACGCACGCCGCCACAGTTGAAATGTAGGGTCCCATAGCGACTCTGCGATTTAGCTCTGGAGGGATCATTGAATTTCGGTCTGTAAATCTATGGAAAACGCATGCATGTTCTCGCCATTTTCGCTCCTTCTAATGTGGAATTTCGAATCAAGCGTCTCGGATAACCCCAAGCAAGTGGATTTTCTAGAAATCGAGCTTTTACCCGGACACTGCCTCTGAGGCACGATCTTTGTTTAACTTTCAATACTATGGAAATTGTTTTCACCTGCATTGATTTCTCTGTATGCTTATTTGTGTGCTTGTACTTGGAATATGATGTTTACCTCGGCTTTGTGGCTTTTTATAGATATCTCTTTTGATCATTTGCCTATTCCAAGCTTCGCCATCGTCCAACGCCTGAACAAAGCATCTGCGAGGTAAACACTTTGTATTGTAAAAGGATCACATGACTCAACATTTCAGATATATGACTTGTGCACAACATTTTGTATAAAAATGTCAGTTTTCATTTCAGTGAACCGCTCAACCTTTGGAAGAAAAAACAGTTTACATAGATACTACCGCTTGTGAACGCCTTCGTTGTAAAGGAAATGATGGTAAAGTAAGAAAGTGTCCAGACATTTTTGGAGTCTACATACCACTCTCAGAATATGCAAAATTTCCGTGTATGCCGCGGAATTCCGCGAAATCCACGAGAATCATGCAAACTAAGCAGTGCCACAAATATACTTTGAATAGCAGCGTTGTATTCAGCTCGTCAAGGCAGATCTTTTGATGTACAGTATGTCCTCGATATTTCAATTTCAGTATTCCTGAATCTTTCTGCGTCTCAAAGAAGTAAAGTAGCGCGCATTGCCCCTAGTAGCCTCAGTAAGGACGATTCGACGGCACTTCCTTTGCAGATTATGGATCGCTAAAAAATGCCCGCAGATTCTTTTAAAGGAGATTGAAGGGCTGATGAATTGTGGAAGATTCTTGTCGTCCCAAAATTTACTCGTCATAATCCTAAAATACAAAGCTTTCTTGCTAAACAGATGCGAGTTTTGTAGTCAGCAGGTCAGATAACCTCTATGAGCGAGTTTTACAAAAAGTTCGGGCCTTTCAATTTTTTCCTCGTTTTACGATCCGAAGACCGCCGATGGGTTCCGGCTGAAATCTTGAGGATCTTAGATCAAAAGGAAACTTTGCTTACAGAGGTTTTGGGACACACTGTTTACAAAAATATGGTTTTTGAGGAAGACAGTGTCTTTTTGCAGAGATATTGTGAGGTAAATGTAACTGAGACATAAAAGTTCGTGACTTTGCCTGCACTTTTCGCGTGTCTGTCGGAGAACTTGCCTGTTTGCATTTATATGTTGAAGTTAGTAGGAACTATGACATTGAATGGTGCATGTCTCAGACTTAAGTCTATAAAAATCGCCGAGTTACGAGCCTACAAAACACGTCCTCAATTTTGCCCAAAATGTGAAGATCGCACAATTCGTCGAAATTCCAACGTGAGTGGTTGTATACATTCTGATTGCAAATAGTATGTTTACTTCGCTTCAATGTAATTAATATGGTGGTTGCGTGTTTTTCACCTGCTTAACACGTTTCGGACCGGTGCTGCACATGGTGCAGCACGCGCCTTTGAGAGACCTTTCTAAAGTTTACAGGAGCTTTTCTTTTTGTCCAAGGTTATCAGGTCAAAGGCCTAAGCTCCTTTTTTTCAAACGACTCTATAAAGCTGTGCCGCCGATATTTGTTTAGAAGATTTGAGCACAAATCGAACAACAGTTGCAACGAAGTGCGGCAACGCGAACGACGCGTGCGACGTCGCAACTTTCCCTTGCTTTGAATTCAAAGAGAAAAACCATAGTTTCGATAATGATGTGTATGGTGTACAACATAGATACTTTTGGGTACAATTAGAAATTGAGTTCTTGTTCCTATCTTTCTAAAAAGCACAGAAGTCCTTCTCAGTCGAGAAAATTCAAACACTTCGAATTCACTCAGAACTTTGGGTATGGATCTTATTTGACATGCTGATTATAGATGTAGTACACAGCCTACGAATTAAGAACCCTTTGTTGGCTAACGGCTGAAAGTACCCTCTTTTTCGCCGCGCGCGATTTCGCGGTCCGAAACGTGTTAATTGAATATCAGAGCAACTTCGTAGCTTAGATCTACCTACTTACCAAATCCAAGTCCATCATACGATCTGAACAGATTTGATCAGTGCAGTACCACCCACATAACTTGCAAAATGTATGTCGCGAAGCGAAATTCCGGGAATTTCGCGGAATTTTCGGAATTTCGCGACATCCACGGAAATTTTGCACAACTGGCCGGGACTTACAGTTCACAGCTAAAAAGCGAAAAATCGATATTTCGGAAATTAGTGAACCACCAAATCCTCAAAAATTGATAGAATCGATATTCTGAAGGTTTAGAAATCCCGAAAATTGACAAAAATGGATATCCCAAAAATCGACAAATTGATAAACTCGATATTTTGAAGGTTGTGAAATCCCGAAAATCGACAAAATTGATAGAATCGATATTTTGAAGGTTTCGAAATTCCGAAAATTGACAAAAATCGATAAAGTCGATATTGCGGAGGTTTCGAAATCCCTAATATTGACAGACCAAAAAGCTCCGCCCACTTTCCACTTCACCGACCAAAATCAAAGAAAATAAGCAAAATTAGGGAAAATTAAGCAAAAATCGCGTTTTTCTGACCCTACTTACCCCCTTTCTAGCCGTTTTCAGCCCTCTAACTAGGTACAGATGGCCGCCGGGTAACTACAGGGTGTCCCAAAAGTAAGTACACACTTTTCAATCGTTAATATCTTTCTTCCCATTGTGTTTTTTCCACCATTTAAGTACGATTCTGTAGAGGAGGCTTCAGCTTAGATTTGCAGATCGAGCAAATCGCCGATACTGCAAATCTAAGTTGCTCTTCGTTACTGTGGGATTAACGTAGGAGCTTCAAGAAGGATTTAGGCCATTGAAAGCCTTATTCTGCCTTGGAACAAAACCAAACAAGCCAATAATTCTTATACTATAGTAATGGAAGCCGCTGATTTCGAATATAGAGTTTCTACTTTACTGTGATGCTTATCTCCAAAATTATCCCAGGTAAACTGTTATAATTAAATTTTCAATATTTGTCAGAAGTGTGATTTTACCGTCAAAAAAGTTGAAAACAATTGTGAAAAGTTATGTAGTGGAATCAGCGTGCGCGAAAACCCCAGTAAGACGATTTTTCAGATTTTTCTGAAAATGTTTTGTCAGATGGCATCTTTCACAAAAGTTCCACATGCTGAAAGTTCTTACCGTAATTCTACAGTAACGAAGAGCGATCGGTGATTCGCTCGATACTGTAAATCTGAGTTGATGTCTCCTCTACAAAATGGTACTTGAAAGGTAAGAAAAGACCTATTGGGAAGAGAGATATTGACGATTGAGTGTGTACTTACTTTTGGGACACCTTGTATAACACGCGTTGCAGTAATAAAGTGAGGGGGAAAATGAGGGGGGGGGGGAGAGAAAGAGCAGAAATTGCGAGAGCCTGAACTGAAAAAAAAGTCCGGAAAGTTTTATAGATGGCCTCCCATAGGCGGAGCCCCTGCATTGTCTCCGAATTATATGTGGTGTCCCCTTCGAATACAAATTGAAACATGGCTATCTCAGCCCGTCATTCCCACTCTCCACGGAGAAAAAATTCAAAATATGCATCACTGCCTTCATATAGCGCCTCCTACGCAGGAGCTACAGCCATGATCTACCCCTAAAATAGAGCTACTGAAAGTACATGTCAGTGACCACATCGCATTACCCCATCCCTGCAACTCGTAGAGATATAAGGGCGCAAATTTGCCCTTATTGACACATTTCTCAAGTTCAACTGTCAATTAGGCACTTTTATTAAAAACTTGCTACTTTACGACCTTCTCTCTAATCGTGTTTTCAAAGATCTTTCCAAAAAAGCAAACCACAGCCCCAAAACTTCAATATTCGCAGAGTTATTAGCCCCCAACATGCATGCTCAGACCGTAAAATCGGCTCCTCCAAAGTTGCCCCGTAATTCCCCCAAAAATCACGTTAGACACCTCTCTCATACCTATACACTCCATATTTTTTCCAGCTTCTTAGAAGCAATACACACTGATATAGCGCGCTCGCTCCTCACTCTTGGCCTCGGCGCAGGATTTGGTCAATATATTGAGGTTTTCGGATTGACCGGAAACTTCACTCATAGTGGTTTTTGGTCCCAATCTTTACCAAAATCCTAGTTATTTTGCACTAGAGAGTTTTACAGTAAAGCTAAATTGAGATAGAAGTAGCTGAATCAATCAAGATCGCAACTTCGCCTGCACTTTTCGCCTATTTATTGCGGAAATTGTCTGCAAATTTTTGTGAGTTCAACACTTTGTGGACAGTTCTACCGGACCATGCTTAGCATGGATCTTTTCCTGCATTGTTTGTCAAATTATAATGTTACAAAATCGCGTTCTCATGTAGTGTCTCTCAAATTTAAAAGTCGTGTAATTTGGCAGATATTCTATCCTACAATGTGCCACCAGCAGCAAAACAATGTAAGAAATGTTGTTAGCACGTCGAGTAATTCATCTAAGCGGAAATTATAAGATTTGCTTCATACATGCATGCGGACATATGGCATTGGCATAACTTTAGAAAAGCTTTTAGATCCTTCAGCATGAAAGTTTGGATAAAAAAATTCATATGGCGATTTTAATGTTCATCTGGCAGCAGGTGAGAAAATTCCCGTTTTGTTAGTTTATCAGCCAGAAACAACACCACCCACATAACTTGCAAAATTACCGTGAATGTCGCGAAATTCCGAAAATTCCGCGAAATTCCCGGAATTTCACGGAATTTTCGGAATTTCGCGACATTCACGAAAATTTTGTACATTCTAGCGGTATTGTATGTCATCAACAACTCACGTTAGAATTTCTACCAAGTATGCGATTTTTGCATTTTGGAAAAAATTCATGAGGACGTGTTTTGTAGGCTCGTAACTCGGCGATTTTTATAGACTGAAGCCCGAGACACGCACCATTCAATGGCACAGCTTCTACTACTTCAACATATGAAAGCAAACAGGCAGTTCTCCGACAGATACTCGAAAAGTGCAGGTACATCTACCTCACAATATCTCTGAAAAAAGACACTGTCTTCCTCAAAAACCATATTTTCGTAAGCAGTGTATCCCAAAACCTCTACAAGCAAAGTTTCCTTTCAAGATTTCAGCCGGAACCCATCGGCGGTCTTCGGATCGTAAAACGGAAAAAAATTGAAAGGCCCGAACTTCTTGAAAAACTCGCTCATAGAGGTTATCTGACCTGCTCACTACAAAACTCACATCTGCTTAGCCCAGTGCCCAGTCGGCGGGAAGCTGCTGAGGAGAGGAGCACGCCAGCAGTGCGAGAGGGCGCATATCAATAAGGCCTTCTGGCGTAAATTTTGCGTAATTCCAACACATGAATACCCATTGTTTTTTTCCCTTCGGTTCTCGAGCAAAGTTTTTATAATCGTCTGCACAATAGTGATCACGTCAACAATTGTGAAGTCAAATAGAAGGATTAGGATCATTTATCTTAGCAAGTGTTGGAAACGGCCAATTCATTCTGAATATCAGTAATTTCTTTGAATGTTTGATTGCAGGACAATTCATAGCACCTGGGATAAGTTAGAAAGGCAAAAATTTATTGAAAGGTTGTATCTCTGGCTTAGCAGTACATATCAAATGGTATAAAATGGAAGACTATATTGAACCACGCTAATTATCAGAAATTCCCATCACAGTCATGTCTGGACCCCACACAAGACGCAGCATAAATTGAAGGGTCCGATCTGGCAAGTTTGGTCATATCGGGCACGGAAGTTCCGATCTCGACAGATTGGGCCCTGCTGCCCGTTCCGGCTCTGCTAACCAACTCACAAAAATCGTGATTTGGACGTTCTCGCTTGACCGGGCCATGTATAACGATGAATCCCGCCCGTACAACGAGCGAGAGATTGATAAATAAATGCCGACCCATGTTGAGTTTCGCGTTTTCAATAGATCTGCTGTTGTGCTATATTTTTTATGGTAAGAGTTTTGCGTCTTGACAACAAGATTGGTGTTTTTTTGTCGAGGTAGCCTTTCCAGATAATACTTTTATTTTTGAAGAGCATTGAGCGCTAGTTCCGAGTCTGTCTCGATATCTGCGTGCTCCTGTGGACACCGATACTTTGTGGATCGAAAGAAAGGAACGCGCAATTAAACCAAAATGCTCAAAACCGCTCAAATGCTGCACCGGCGTTGGGCATACCAGGCCCTTCATGCGGTGGCTACTTTCTGACTAATATACTCAATCGCTTCTGCTCTATTCAAACGGAGGGGACATAACGATTTTCTCGACCCAAAAACGCTTTTAATTCGGCGTCTACAGGTACGCAGAGATACCAAAAACGATTTGGAGTCAGCGCTTGATTTTTTACAAAATGGTATGTAACTTATCCAGAAAGGCCACTTCCATGTTATTTGGATTGTTATAGAATTTTTTGCGTGTCAAAATGTCAATTAGGCAACCTAATATTGAAATGGAAATTTTTTTGCCATTATAGTGCAGTATTCTAGAAAATTTTAATAAAAACATAGAAAAAGCGACAAAAATAACCTCAAATTCAAAGCTTAAATAGAAGGTAGTGAAGAAATATCATATTTTGAAGGAGTCCTAGAGGTCTGAATTTCCTTGGAAATTCGCAGAGGGCAGGTAGCCCCCTAAACGCTTTAAAATAGCCTTGAACTGTTAAGGACCTTTTAAATTAAAGAAAGTTGCAAGTCTGATCTCGCCGCTGCACTAATTTCATTTCAAAAGCATCTCAACCAAGTAATAGTTTAAGACAGTAAGTCTTGGGAAATGTTTACTATATCACTAACAGAGAAGGTCACTTTTTCGGAATGATTATAAGGGAAATAAAGTTTATCATGGATAGATCTCCAAGATTATTTTAAATAAAGCACTTAATCTTTAGTAAATTCAAAAGCTACACACTTTTTATTCATGAGTTAAGAAAATGTTCAAGGTGTTACTGCATTGGCTCTCATCTGTAGAGATGAATCTCTGAGAAAATGTGATGTATAGTGAGCTTCAATAGACTGCTTAGTCATTACACTTCTAGTAAATTTAGAGCATATTTTGGCAATCTTCGTTTTTTGAGATTTCAAAATATAAACGTAAACGTTCCAAGAATAACATCCCGTGTTCAGTGAAGGTTATGAAAAATTTCTGGGTTACAGCACCTATTTTATGAAATCATTCACAAAATGGGTTCGGATAAATGAAGAGTACCTGCATTCTTTTGTTTAAGTAAACAAATCTCATATCAGATTATCATGTGACAACTTTTATAACCGATTCATATTTATCATATTACTTCAAACGATTATTAATTATTAGCAATTATCCCATAAGCTCTTTCAGTTACATTATTCCGGGAACAAGTACCTTGGCCAAAAAATCTTGCCATCTCCCCACTTTCTCACGCACATAAAGGGTGTCTCAAAACTAAGTATACACTGTTGGACTGTTGACATCTCTCTTTCCAGGGAGAGCTTTGCCTAACTTTAGGCAACGTTTTGTAGAGCTGGCATCGACTTAAAGTTAAGGTATAGAGCGAATCATTAATCTTTCTTTACTACTGTAGGATAAAGGTAGGGACTTCCAGCATACAAATTGTTGCGAAAAAATCATTTTTCAAAATTTTTGGAAAAAAATTCGATGTTATGTTGTGTGGTAAGGTCTCAAGCACGTTGATTTCAATGTATAACTTTTTGCGAGTTGCTTCCTTGATGGTGTAAGCACAGTTTTGAGGGAACTGGAAGAATGCAACGTGCGGTAAACCTGGCTCAACTCATAAACGAAACATTGCGGTAAAATTCGAATTTATTTTTGGATTCATCGGCTTCGAATAGCCTAGTGTAAAAGTTGAACTTGCTTGTTATACCTTGGAAGCAAAAGAATAGCCCAAAAACCCTCTGCAAGGTTTCTGAAATTTTACAGTAATGGGTGCTGAAAAATTGTTGATTTGCTCTTTGCTGTAAGTTGAAGCCGCTTTACAAAATGGTTTTGAAGATAGGCAAAAGACATTTGAAAAAGAAGAACGATCGGACATATCAACGATCAAGAAGTCTACACATACTTTTGCGAGACCCTGTACTCCCCATATGAGTCAATTTATACATACAGTTGCTGTATTTTTTTCATTGGAAGAAGAGGGCGCAAAACTGAAAGAGAAAGAGTACTGGTACACCTTGAGTTTCTAAGATTTTTGATGGGTTTTTGGATGTACATGTCAGAAAATTATGCTGTTTTGTACAAAAAAAGAGTATCGGTTGTGTGCGGTGCTAAAAAATCCTTTATATGTTATCGATTTGCTAGACCTAATCGCAGCTGCAAGGTAAGGTTTATTGAAAAAATACAAGGTTTTCATTTTGGGGGAGGTCAACAAATTAATTAACCGAAGAGACATGGCATTAGTTACATTACATGTAACGGTGCTGTTGCTGGTGTTGCAAAACATCATACCGAGCAATATCGGATACTTCAAGTGCTTAAATCAAATCATTTTGCATCAAGTTACAAAGTTATCGCGAGCAACAGTGATACTGGCGGGTTATGAACCGATCAAGGTGGGCAGCCGACTACCATTCTAGCTTCGCGTCTTATGTGATCCGAAGGCAATTTTTGTTTCCCCGACTTTGCTTTTATTGGCCAGTAATCCGTGAATGGCTCTTGGATGCAAAAGTGCTTGTAAAGATCAAGACACTCGAAAGCGCACATGTGAAATTGTCAGGCCTGTCCGCTCATGTGACGCTAGAAGTTTCGCGTATACTGGCGTAAAAATTGAGGTCAGCGCATTGACAGATGTTATTTAAAATTGATGGTGGCAACATGTCATGTGTTCGCACTCTTCGCTTTACAATGCTTATATTCGATGCTTTTCTAACTCTACTTTTAGATTAATTTTTGCAAACTTTACCACACTATTGGGTTGGCTTTCCTCACATTCACATCTAAAACCAATCGTTTGTGATTTTTACGCCGATTAGGCAGGGTTCACATAAGGTGGCGTTTGCCTTTTTTGGAGAAATCTTCTAGATTTTGCCATAAAACACGACATCATTTAGGAAGCGATTATGAATGATCAAAATGAATAATGTAAAATAATGGAACAAAACATGAAAACCATTGAACGAAAGAAAACTAAAGATGTTCATACCTTCTAAAGCGGAGTTCTGTGTGCGGCGCGCACTCTTGCGCATTTGGAGCAGGCTTGCCGGCGACATACAAAATATTTCGAGGGCTGTAACTAGGCGAGGAGGAGGGAATTTGGGAAATTCAAAAACCAAATTGTAGGGTTTTTGATGTAGAACAAAGTTTTGTTAAATTTGTGAAAATTTATAAAGGGAAGAAAATCAGAAATGACTTTTTATTTTCACAGGCACCTCTGGGTGTCCGGCTCTAATAAGCACCTAGATCCGAAAAAAGCTTTCCACGACTTCAGTTCACATTACTTTTTCATAATTTTTCATACAAAATCCTGACTTTTCTACTGCCCATCTACACACCAATTTTGGTGTCATTTCATTTTCCTCTTTGCTGTAAACAGGCCTTTCGTTTATTTCGGGCAGGTTTTCGAATTTTCTCGCTTGACCGGCGAACCTGTTTGAACAGGAAATTTTTGGTTTTTGCGGGAATGGGATCGATAAGGCGGGAGTGACAATCTGCGTCCTCTAGAAGATGAAAGGTGACATAAGGGGGAGAAGGTGATTGTGAGGGAGGAAGGAAGGGGGGGGGGAGGACTGGGGTTTCCGTAAAATTTAATAAATTTCCTCTATTTCTACCTCGAAACGATATCCAGCTTGCCACTTAAGCCACCTATACCGAGCCCCGCTACTAAGGCGTGCCTCCGCGACTACAGTGGCTGCGCAGTCTGGCACTGCAAGACTTTCCATGATTGATCGTAAGCGCGCTTTATTTGGACCAGACTTGATGCGTTTGTGACAGATTACAGAAGCTATTAGGTTGTCAAGAAAATAATGTCGGTTTTTAATTGCTTGCTTTAACAAAGCAACCAGACTCAACCCAACAAAGGGTAAGGGGTACTGTTCGATAGAGCAAAGCAAGCTCTACAAGATGGCACTCATGTCTTTGCGCCATGCTCGATCCACGGAGAGTTCGAACTCAAAATCTAAAGATTTGCAAATGCCCAAAAAATCGAAAAAAATCAGATCTTCTTCCAAATAATTTCTACGGACCTCCCACTCGCTCACATCAATACTATCGATATCTGATATCCATATGTGCGATTGCCGTATTTTTTCCTTGACTAAAAACTGAAAAAACGAAAATTTCCCTGATTTTCTCAAAGCAATGCTGAGCCGTTTTTGCATATGTAGTTCTTTACTACAAGCCTAGGTAAGCATAACTGTAGGTTTTCAGCCTATTTCGAGCAGTACTTTTCGAGAAATGTCGATTTCAGCACTGAAACTGAAACGAAAAAATCCGATTTTGTTATTTTTCGAAAACTACCGCTTGGAATGGGCTGAAAACCTACAGTCATACTTACCTAGGCTTGTAGTATAGAACTACATATGCAAAAACGGCTCAGCATTGCTTTGAGAAAATCAGGGAAATTTTCGTTTTCTCAGTTTCTAGTCAAAAAAAAATACGGCAATCGCACATGTGGATATCAGATATCGATAGTATTGATGTGAGCAAGTGGAAGGTTCGTAGAAATTATTTGGACGAAAATCTGATTTTTTTCGATTTTTTGGGCATTTGGAAATCTTTAGATTTTGAGTTCGAACTCTCCGTGGATCGAACGTGGCGCAAAGGCATGAGTGCCATCTTGTAAAGCTTGCTTTGCTCTATCGAACAGTACCCCTTACCCTTTGTTGGGTTGAGTCTGGTTGCTTTGTCAAAACAAGCAAATAAAAATCGACATTATTTTCTTGACAACCTATTACATTTTTATTTACGCTTTTGAGACACCATCAATGTGCAGACATTTGGCAAATCGCCAAATCGCAAAAATGTAGTGGTCTGACGTAGTCGCGGGAAGGTCTTAGGACTAGGCATAGTTTCCGCGATTTCATCAAGTCTCTACGTCTCCGCGACTTGGCGACTGCCAAATGTTTGTTGATTAATCGCACACTGGTCTCATACGCATAGGCGCGTAGCTTTTGTAGACTTGGAGCAAAAGCATCGGGTCTGTCTCAAGCAAAGACCAACTATGAGCAGTCGCTGCAGTGTCAAATCGCGCGGCACCTGAGATTATAAAGCATGCATCAAACTTAATTATTAAAAACAGACAAGGGCAGGCAAAGACGTAAGAAGGCGTAACAAACCCCATTTAGCTCAGTTATACTGAACTGACCCTTCAAAGGAACTTCTCATTGAAAGTTATGGCCGCCCACTTTTTCATACTCTAGGATGGCAAGTTGAACAGTGGGAGGAGCATCCGCAAGTGCCACTGTCCAGCTCAAAAATGAAAAAAGAAGAAACCAGCTTTAGCACATCTGTTTCCTGTGGTTTTCTGTTTGTACTAGAAAGCTAAGCTATTTCTACAGAATTGTTTACGGGTTGGCACTAAAGCAATTTTCTGAAGGCGATTGAAAGGAGCTGCACCGTTTTTTGTAGACTACCTCAAAATTGTAGTGTGAGGTTCATAAAATATCGGTTGGAGACAGAAAGTGCACCACCTTCACGAGCAGGAAGTGGACTCATACGCATTTTGAGCACAGAGAACCA
>CATQJL010000223.1:61356176-61381548 GCA_958299035.1 Cylicocyclus nassatus
AAGCAGTGGTACCAACTGCTTCTTCAAACTGTTATTCGGGATGTTAACAAGCATTACATCTTCCTGCAGTTGGGCTCTAGAAATGCATTGCTTAATTTGCCTGCTAATTTCGTCTGAAATAAAGGGAATGCAAAGACAGATCGCATTTCGTGGTTTCTAAACAAAATCGTGAGCCAACTCTTGACAAAGGTACCCGCGCACTTATCCAACACTCAGCAATTCCTAGAGCAACTGCACAAGACGAAGTTTGAACATAGTGTTACCATGGAGTCCTTTGACGTGACTTCCCTGTACACCAATGTTCACAACGATGATGCATTACAAGCTCTTTCGGAGATGTTGGATATGCACATGACGACGATCTGTACCTTTGGACTGAGTAAAACGCAAGTACTGACCCTCATCCAGGCATGTTTACATTGTAACATCTTCAAATGGTCTGGGAGATACTTCTCTCAGATACGAGGACTTGCAATGGGCCAACGCCTAGCGCCAATCCTCGCGGTATGCTTCATGAGTAGGATTGAGGAGCCAGTGCTTGCGCGAATGCCTTTGATGTATTGTCGCTACATCGATGACTGCTGTGTGATAACATCAACTCAATCCGAAATGGATGAGTTATTCAACTTACTAAACCAGCAGTCCCAATACATCAAGCTCACTCGAGAGCACAGGTGCGATAAGGTGAAAATGACTCCTCCAGGGTGAAGGGGGTCACAGTGGTCGCAGCCCCTCCAGGGTGAAGGGTGTTTCACTTGGTAGAGAAATCATAAAATCTCGACGGGGGGGGGAGCCATGGTGTTTTCTCATTATTTTTCCTAGTCAAAGTTCTTAATTTATTCCTTATCTTTTTTCTGAAATGTGAACCGATGCGCTAATTAGCATAATTATATTTCTGACCAGCACCTTGTATTTTTTAACATTTCCTTTTCCTTTTTTACATGACCCTGCCTGTTTTTGGAATTACCATAGAAGATGTGCATGCGCGAACATTTGTTTCGGAAAGAGTTAGACAGTTTTTAAACATTTACGAATATTTTTAAAAGAAGAAATTCGTAATTTCTGTAGATGAACAGCAACGTCAGCAAAGGAAATCTTTTTGAAACCACCTTGTCTTCCGCTTTTAGAGTATAGCTTGCCTGGAGTCTGTTGAAAAAGTGCCTGGTGAAGAGTGTGGGTAGTGATTTCTGAATATTTACGAGTTTTTAAGATAGAAAAATCCGTAACTTCTGAAGACGAACATCTTGTACGCCATGGTGGCCACCGTTGGAAACCGTCTCGTCCTCCGCTTTCAAAAAATGTGTACTTTGCCTGGAGTCCATTATAAAAGTGCCGGGTGAAGGGTGGGTGAGACATAATGGGAGTGCTCAAGTACAGGCTTTTTTACCATTGTAAAAAGACGTCTACTTGAGCACCCCCATTATAAAAGTTTCACCCACCCTTCACCCGGCACTTTTTCTAACGAACCTCTGGCAGAGTACATATTTTCTGAAAGCGGAGGATGAGACGGTTCCAATGGTGGCCGCCATGGCGTACAACATGTTCATCCACAAGAGTTATAAATTCATAACTTTTGTAGATAAATATCTTTTATGGAGAAATGGTCACCATTGAAACCGCCTCGTTCTCCGCTTTCAGAAAATATACTTTGCCTGGGAAAAATTATAAAAAGTGCCTGGGTGAAGGGTGTCCTAGTGATTTCTGGAGATTTTCGAGTTTTTGACATAAAAAAATTCATAACTCTTGTAGATGAACATCTTGTACGCCATGGTGGTCACCGTTGGAACCGCCTCGTCCTCCGCTTTCAGAAAATATATACTTTGCCAGAGGTCCATTAGAAAAAGTGCCGGGTAAATGAAAGCGGAGGACGAGACGGTTTCAAAACGGTGACCACCATGGCGTACAAGATGTTCATCTACAAGAGTTATGAATTTTTTTATGTTAAAAACGCGAAAATCTCCAGAAATCACTAGGACACCCTTCACTCAGGCACTTTTTATATGTACCCCAGGCAAAGTATATTCTCTGAAAGCGGGGAACGAGGCGGTTTCAATGGTTACCATTTCCCCGTAAAAGATATTTATCTACAAAAGTTATGAATTTTTTTATATTAAAAACTCCAACAGACTCCTCCATTCCTATACATAAACAATTCACGTACAGATATCTCCTTTGCTTAGCCTTACCTCACTGTTGATTTTTTTCTCGGCTTTTGGTGAAGGGGGTCACCTTGGCCCCGGCTCAGAGGTGAAGAGGGGGTGAGAAAATTCTCACACTATCGCACCTGTGCTCGAGAGACCCCTAGAAACGGATGGCTGCCTTACCTTAACACCCAGATTAGCTTGTTCGATGGTGTTTTCCATGTTAAATGGTATCGTAAAGGAAGCTGCAAGAATATTTTGGTCCACGCAAGATCAGCTCACCCCGCAGAAATGAAAAGAGCAGTGATTCATAATATGATGAAAACTGCTTCGACGGTGTGCACGGGTTACGAAGAGCGGCTTGAGTCACGAGAGCTTGCATCACAAATCGCGCGCAACAATGGATATGCCTTACAAGAACATCAACGTATATTACGTACGCGTTCCACACAGCATGTCCGGATGCAATGCGATAAGATCCCTCTTTGCATTCCCTTTATTTCAGACGAAATTAGCAGGCAAATTAAGCAATGCATTTCTAGAGCCCAACTGCAGGAAGATGTAATGCTTGTTAACATCCCGAATAACAGTTTGAAGAAGCAGTTGGTGCGAAACAGACTCTATGATAATGAGTGCATGATGGAGCATTGCATAGTTTGTCCGTACGGCAGAATAGGAGATTGTGCAAAGACAGGTGTGGTCTACGAATTAGAATGTCTCAACTGCCAAGACTGCTATATCGGAGAAACGGGTAGAAGTCTAGGTGTACGGTTGAAAGAGCATTTAGCGAATAAAAGACGAGGGACTCTAACAGCACCGTTGGGACGGCACAAGATAGAGGCGCACTGCGGAAGTGATTACGAAGTCAAATGCACGATATTGACATGCGAGACTGAAATTTGCGCAAGGAAACTATTTGAAGCCGCGTGGATTTCTGTCAGGAATCCAAAGATGAATGTCAAAAATGAGTGCTTGTCTATCAGTAGTGACTTAGCTCCATTCATATCATTATGTGGGCTTAGCGTCGCACATAAAAGGACTTGACTCATTGGGTGACACTCAGTGACGTCCGTTACGACCAAATGTGCGGGCTTGTCGCTAGCCGGTGGAGTCGAGGTTCGTTCGTTTCGTGGCCTTGAGGGTCTCATGCTGCGAGTCTTAGACTAGGTCTAGACTGACAGAGTGGGAGGAGGCGCTTGAAAGTATGGTGAGCAAGTCAAAGAGCCTACAATCCGTTTTCAGACCTCTGATGACGACGACATTATCGAAACGTAAGGTCAATAAATTCTCCACCACAGAATCTGAAGGCACAAACTACTGACACAATTATTCTACTGACAACTTATCATGCCCAGATTCAAAGACAAAAGAGCATTTAACTTACTGACTGATGTACCGCCGAATATGCTCTCGATGGTGCGCGAAGCTTTATCGCTTCGCCAGAAGATTGTAGTGCTACGCCAGTCCGTCCGATTTCTTCAAAGATGTAAGAAGACAAACACTATACCGGCATCCATTTCGAGAAAGAAGATTGGGTCGACGTGTGGAGTTTCTGATAATGATCCAAGGATACGGAAAATTTATCGATCGATGTTGAATATCATTATCAAAGAGAAACAACATTTATTGTATAGTAGCATTTTGAAATGTGATGCAAAAGAATTAGCTTGTACACGTCTTCTACCAAATGTAACATGGAAGAGGATTGAGGACGGATCGCGGAAGATATGCGATTCGATACGTTCTAGTGTTAAATCTACACTCCGTAACAAGTACGACCGACTCGCGGGCGCGCGGTCTGAGAAACCTCAATGTGCCTCGAACAGCCAATCTCCGCCTCCCAAGCTTGAAAATTCAGCCCAAGATACAACGGAAGCCGACAGAGTCACTGTGGTAGGCGACGCTCAGTTATCCTCGTGCGCACTTAAAGTTCTCAGTCTCGGTCCTTCATTTTCGCCAGCACAGAACATCGGTCCCTCAGTCTACCGCAAGGTGACGGGAAGCCTGTATCGTTTACGCGACTCGTTACGGCATAGAGTTAGACAGAGCAGCGACCTTCAAACCTTGCAAATAAGTACGAAATCCTTACCAACGGTGCCGTTCCCTCGTTCTTTTTACAGAGAAAGCGAACCTACCCTAGATGCTGACAGCAGATTCCGTATTCTTTCGATAGAAATCCATAAAGTCTTGAGAAGGTTCGAACATGACCGCAAAACCAACTTGACACAGTACGAATGGAAAGGTTTCAAAGAATTACGTGAATCTGTTGAAAAGCACTCTATACGAATATCCGTAAGTGACAAAGGAGGCGAATTTGTCGTGATGCCGCAGACTTTAGACCAACAGATCGCTGAATTGCATTTAGCTGACTCGACAGTCTATAGTCCTGCCTCTAAAAAAGATTATCAGAGCCAATATAGAAAACTGAACGACATTTGGACTAGCGTGGGAAGATGTGCTGGCCTAGATGAACGATTTGTAAGCAGGTTGAAGTTAGATTCTCCGAGGTGTCCAGTTTTCTATCATCTGGTGAAAACGCATAAAATTGCATCACACGACTTACGCTCTATGTCACCAGAAGTCTTTAAGATTCGACCCATAATCAGCTGTGTTGGAGGACCGACAGATCGCATTTCGTGGTTTCTAAACAAAATCGTGAGCCAACTCTTGACAAAGGTACCCGCGCACTTATCCAACACTCAGCAATTCCTAGAGCAACTGCACAAGACGAAGTTTGAACATAATGTTACCATGGAGTCCTTTGACGTGACTTCCCTGTACACCAATGTTCACAACGATGATGCATTACAAGCTCTTTCGGAGATGTTGGATATGCACATGACGACGATCTGTACCTTTGGACTGCGTAAAACGCAAGTACTGACCCTCATCCAGGCATGTTTACATTGTAACATCTTCAAATGGTCTGGGAGATACTTCTCTCAGATACGAGGACTTGCAATGGGCCAACGCCTAGCGCCAATCCTCGCGGTATGCTTCATGAGTAGGATTGAGGAGCCAGTGCTTGCGCGAATGCCTTTGATGTATTGTCGCTACATTGATGACTGCTGTGTGATAACATCAACTCAATCCGAAATGGATGAGTTATTCAACTTACTAAACCAGCAGTCCCAATACATCAAGCTCACTCGAGAGACCCCTAGAAACGGATGGCTGCCTTACCTTAACACCCAGATTAGCTTGTTCGATGGTGTTTTCCATGTTAAATGGTATCGTAAAGGAAGCTGCAAAAATATTTTGGTCCACGCAAGATCAGCTCACCCCGCAGAAATGAAAAGAGCAGTGATTCATAATATGATGAAAACTGCTTCGACGGTGTGCACGGGTTACGAAGAGCGGCTTGAGTCACGAGAGCTTGCATCACAAATCGCGCGCAACAATGGATATGCCTTACAAGAACATCAACGTATATTACGTACGCGTTCCACACAGCATGTCCGGATGCAATGCGATAAGATCCCTCTTTGCATTCCCTTTATTTCAGACGAAATTAGCAGGCAAATTAAGCAATGCATTTCTAGAGCCCAACTGCAGGAAGATGTAATGCTTGTTAACATCCCGAATAACAGTTTGAAAGAGCAGTTGGTGCGAAACAGACTCTATGATAATGAGTGCATGATGGAGCATTGCATAGTTTGTCCGTACGGCAGAATAGGAGATTGTGCAAAGACAGGTGTGGTCTACGAATTAGAATGTCTCAACTGCCAAGACTGCTATATCGGAGAAACGGGTAGAAGTCTAGGTGTACGGTTGAAAGAGCATTTAGCGAATAAAAGACGAGGGACTCTAACAGCACCGTTGGGACGGCACAAGATAGAGGCGCACTGCGGAAGTGATTACGAAGTCAAATGCACGATATTGACATGCGAGACTGAAATTTGCGCAAGGAAACTATTTGAAGCCGCGTGGATTTCTGTCAGGAATCCAAAGATGAATGTCAAAAATGAGTGCTTGTCTATCAGTAGTGACTTAGCTCCATTCATATCATTATGTGGGCTTAGCGTCGCACATAAAAGGACTTGACTCATTGGGTGACACTCAGTGACGTCCGTTACGACCAAATGTGCGGGCTTGTCGCTAGCCGGTGGAGTCGAGGTTCGTTCGTTTCGTGGCCTTGAGGGTCTCATGCTGCGAGTCTTAGACTAGGTCTAGACTGACAGAGTGGGAGGAGGCGCTTGAAAGTATGGTGAGCAAGTCAAAGAGCCTACAATCCGTTTTCAGACCTCTGATGACGACGACATTGTCGAAACGTAAGGTCAATAAATTCTCCACCACAGAATCTGAAGGCACAAACTACTGACACAATTATTCTACTGACAACTTATCATGCCCAGATTCAAAGACAAAAGAGCATTTAACTTTGTCGTCACTGTTATTGCTTCGCGTAGGCTTACAGTTTTCGTCTCGTATAGATATTCGCCGCCGAAATTGCGTGATTGCGTAGCCATTACTGCAAGAGATTCCGGATGCCAACTGTCGCGACTTACATTTTTCGCTTTCCCCGTGCACATTTCTACAGCGGTTTTGTACATATCGTGAATAACGGAACGTTTTGGAACCGCAAGTTACGCTGATGTAGCGTAAACGAATATGTTCTCAGAGCTTTCCTTTCGGTACCATTTAATTCGAACAGTACCGTTAGACAAATTTATCTGAGTGTTTAGAAAGGAAAGCCATCCACTGTGCGGAGTCTCGCATGTAAGCATAATGTACTGCGACTGCTGATTTGGAATCCTAAAGCACTCATCCATTTCGGATTGTGATGACGTCACAATGCAGCAGTCATAGATGTATCGGCGTACATTGGTGGCAAGCGTGTTGATACTGGCTCCTCAATCTTACTGTGACAAATCGCGACAACTGGAGCCTCTGGCCCATCGCAAGTTCTCTGGTCTGAGAATAGTAATTTCCCAACCACTCAAATATGTTATAATTCAAGCAATCCCTTACAGGAGCGGTATGGTCAATAAAGATCCACCACAAAACTTGGTTGGCACAAGAACACGATATCCGATACAAAATGCCCAAATGCAAAATCAAAGAAGAAAGTACGTGGAAAATAGGCTGATATATTACACTTTACTCAATCAATTGATGCGCCGAAAGAAACCGAGAGAAAAACTATGTTGTAGAGTTGAAATGTTAATTATTACAATGTGATTGTAGTACCACTAGTATCACTCTCACAAGGAAAAAATACTTGCTCGAAATGGCGCTTCGATATCGTATATTATCTTATGGAGCATAAAACGCGATTTCAAATCGTTTTTCCATATCTGCAAAGCGCTTCTGGAAGGAGAGTTGTGGAAAATTGAAAAAAATCAGTGATTTGGCTAAGGTGAAAACAAGAGTTGAGATCTTTCCGGCACTTGAAATGAGTAATGATTGATATGTATTTATTGCATGAAGCCCCTGCTAATAATCAAGGCTCATTGAGCTCGTGGATCATCTGATTGATTTTATTGTAGCCACGCTTTTGAATTTTTGCATCAAAAAATGCTCATAACTTTCTTCCCAGAAGCAGATAAGGGAGCAGATTTGAAATCAGCGTTTTATGCCCTATAAGACAGTATACATTACGTATAAAAACGCCACTTCGAACAGGTATCCTTCCCTTGTCAGATACACAAGACGTATAAATTTACTTTTACAACTCCTTCAAAGTACACCACGTTATTGTTTGTTAACACACTTCGCGGCACAAGTCTTAGTCTACAGAATAATGCTTGTCTTGGTGTTCTTGCGTGTGATAGAGTTATCGAGTTCAAGCCCAGTGAAGGTGTTCTGAGCATGCAAGCACCGAATGGGTCGATCGGTCATGCGGCAAGATGGTCATGGTATTTACAAGCATTCAGACTTCATAGATTAATTATTTCTTGGGGAAACAACTCCCTTATGTGCGAATAAAAAATGAAAAAGAGTAAATAATCCCTTTATTTTCAAAGGGAAAGACCCAATTGGTTCTCCATGAATCTGTAGTGGTTAAGAGAAGTAAGTATAACCAGTAACTGACCCAAAGTTCTTTACTTCGCGGGGCAGTGAAGTGGTGGAGCAGAAGCAGGCCGAAAGAGCTATAGCACTTCGGTCAACAGCTAACTTTAGCAAGGATAGACGAGCACAGTGATTTCTGCTATTATGGTCTCGCGCACCGCCATCGCTTCACAAGCTTCATGGTAATGTGCTTTCCTGGTGTTGCTCCAACCCAAGTATAGCACTCTCATCCGGCGTCACCAAAATCAAAATAGCATACGAGCTTCTCATCGCTCATAAAAATGCAAGTGAGGAAAGAAGTCTTTGGCCTTGCTTTTCATTAGGTTGGCTTGAAAGTTTTTCGAAAGGACATTTCCAAACTAAATTTGTTATGCAACCTAATACCTGTATTAAACATGCACAAAAATTTGCAGCTGTACTTTTTGTCGTCTGTAGCTGATATCACGCAAGTGCGAGGAGTTGAGGGTTAATAAGGGCGGAGCTTGCCATTTTCAATTAGCCCAGACCGCGCCGGGATCGCGCCGGTTGTCGCCCTTGCAGCCAGTAGCTGCTTTCGCGCCGGTTGCCGCTAATGCAGCTGAAGCGCACAGTGTCGGATTTTGTCCTTGGAGCGTCGCGAGAGCCTAATGGCACTAAATGCTAAGCTTTTCAATTCTTTTGCCACCACTCTTTTGTTTCCAAGGTCCTTTTCTTTCCGTAAGTAATTCATGAGGTTTTACGATGCTGGAATAATCGACTCATTGTCGAATATTCAATTTATCTATCTCTCGCTGTAGAGCTGTTTCTTTAGGCAAAAAAATGATGAACGGCGTTTTGCCTTTCATTCATTTCCAGGCTGTTTTTTTACGGTGGTTAATCGATTTCGTAGAGAACAAAGTTTCTTTGAATTTGTCTTTAGTTTTGAAACTATGCTACTTCTATCAAGAGAGAGTCATCGGCTTGCGGACTTTCCCTGAATGTAAGTGTGAACTTGTTAAAACTTCATGCAGCATTGTTCTTCGTACTCTCCCGTTGACTTTATCATTGAAGTCAGGGAAAGCCCGCACTTGCCTCCGCACAAATCTGGGAGCTCGTACATCTTTGCGGAACGCTGTTTTTTTTTTTGCAGAGCTTTCGTTTTGATGATATTGTTCTGCTGTGTGGTTGTGCAGGCAAGTTTTTTCGATGTCTATCCCGATTTAAGGTTGGTCTACTATGCTGAGTGGACGATGTTTTTTGCACTTTCTAATTTTAAAGCTACTTTACTAGGCTCGAAGGTACACTTACTGATCTAAGTTTCGTTTAACTACTCAAGATTAGCGATTTTACTACGCTGAAGTGAACGGCATATACCTTGAATGGAGGGAGAAGGCACCAAATGACTCCGCTTTGGAATAGATCGTTAGTCAGCGTAGTGAGTACCAAAAGCAAAAATAGTACAGAGAATTTGAGTTCTGCAGCTAAATCGCTCCTACGGCATGATGAAATAGCTTGAAAAACAAAGAAAGTACATTCGCAACTTGCTCATCCAGCATAGTAAACCAGTTTCAAAACGAGAAAGACGTCGAAAAGCCCTTGCCTTGCAATAGCTCTACAGCGGGATTTAGACTGGAAGGGTTTCACTCGACAACGAATCGATTTTTCCAGCATCGCAGACGACCGAAAAAACGGAATCCAGATCAAATGAACCATATCTGCAGTGAATTACTACAGCAAAGAAGAGAACTTTGGAAACAAAAAAGTGATGACAAAGGAATCGAAAAGCCTAGCATCTGTTCCCATATAGGCCCTCGCTACGCCCCAAAGGCAAAATCTGACATAGCGCGCTTCGGCTGCAACAGCAGCAACCGGCGCGAAAGCAGCTACCGGCTGCAAAAGCGACAACCGGCGCGGTCCCGGCGCGGTCTGGAGGCTCCCTTACCTCGTGCCGTTCTACTCTCGTTAAAGGATGGAGAGCTTCGCAAACTCATAAGGCCAAACTTTGACCCCCACCATCATGAAAGCGTTACATGCCAATAATCACTTCTTCCCTCCACCTCTAGAAGTATAAGACGCTTTGCATTATGAACTAATGACCAAAATTACTCAGTTATGAATGCGAGCAAGCGGATTATCAGTGCATGTAACAACAGTAAGAGAATAGCAAGATTATATTCTAAATCAACAAAGCATGGCAGCTTTAAAAAGTGTTCGTACCTGATTCTATGCTATCGGTGAGAATCCCTTACACTGGCCGTCAACAGCTTTCACCAAGCAGTCGATAAAAGTCTCGTCACTTGCAAAAATGTTTGTTTTGATCTAAGCATTTATTTTTGTAGAACGCCTCGATGCTGTCGCCATTCCATGAAAACAACATCAGATTTGGCAAGTCACCTTCTCTGGGAGACGGTCAAGAGGCGCGATTTCTCTGGCTGTCACCAACTTAAAACTACAGTTTAGTGCTGTGCGAGTCTTCAAATAGTATCACATAAAGTGCATTGGATTACTATCTGTCTGAGGTTAACACTCGCCGAGTTTGATGGCTTTTGCTGGAAAATGGACCGAAATATTTACGAATTTGTTCTTAGCTGCATTTTCATGAGTTTTTGACCTTCAAAATTGCTCTTTTGAATTGATTGCAATGTAGCAAGATTGAGCAACCCATGCAACTCCTGAATATGTCTCCTTTTAAAATTTCAGTACTTTTTGAATGTTATAAAACACTTATTATGTGCTTTTTGGTGTCCATCTGGCAATAATACCACTGCTTCTTGACATACACCCACCTTCTCTGTGTCAAAAATAAAGACTTTATTAGCCTGAATGTCATTGTAAATTAAGGGAAGCGTAAGTGGAGTGGCAATAATAGTGCCGAGAGCTCTTACATTGGTTGGCTGCAAGGTCGGTCTCTTCACCGACATCGGCAAGTGATTTCTTTTTCTTAAGAATGCGACGAAATTGCTGGCTCCATGCTTGCTACTTTCTTGCTCCACAACAGCGAGAAATCAAACAAAATACGACACCACAGCTTCTACGAGCTGTAAAATTTGATTATAAACAGTGAGGAACTCAATATACAGGACTTATAAAACGCAGGTCGCTTGCATCAACACCTCCACTGTTGCGCTGGACTCTGCGTCTCTTCCTCAAACATGTTCTCTGATCATTCTCAATCGATTGGGGCTCCCCCTTTACCACGCTCGCCCTGGGAAAGTGATTAGAGAGCATCGCGGAAGAGATGCAGAGTTCAGCGCAGGAGTGGAGGTGCTGATGCAAGCGACACCGCGTTTGATAAGCCTTGTACATTTTACAAAAAAACTCCATTCTCCATTTTTTTGCCGCAGTAAGGTGAATTGGTTGCCAAGTCAATACGTGATCTTTATTACAGCAGTCAGGATTTGCGTTTCTACATAGATTTTTCTAACTCTTAATTTGCAACAGGTCTGTAACGCTATGCACCGGTCTCAGGATTGTGTGATCGTGAGCTCGCTAACGTTGATGTGCCTACGATTTGGCGCGAACACACGATCTCTCGATGTATAAAGCACGCGATCTTGACATAAAATTGTGTAGCAGCACACGATCTCTCGAGATCGCGCGCTTTCCACGTGTGACATGTGAAAATATATTGTGCTGTCACGTTTGAGTCCCACGCCCAATTATCACAGGTTTAGACAAGTGCGCTTTGCGCTCGGGTCTCCTTGTTTGCTGCTAGAGTAACACCTATCAATGTTGGTTTGACATACATTTAGCCTCATGTTCTTTACACCTTTGATTCATTCCGTCAATGTTCTGCTGCTCTTTCTTCCCTTCTGACACATTTTCTGGGGGACCTCAGGAGGTATCTCTCTGCTTAAACCTATTGAGCCGCAATACCAAGCAAAGAGACAAGGCAAAATGGAGGGCTTTGACCAAGCCACAGAGAGCCGTGTGGTTGTCAATCTCGTAACATTTGTGAAGGCGGGTAAGCACTGTTTTAGCCTACTGATGAAGAGGAGCGACATATTAGCCGAGAGGTTTCTGAATTGCGCAGGCTACTCAACATATTCAGGTTCATTTACGGATCACATATACAAATCATCGCTCAAGGAGGATGAAGAGAACTATATCAACAGAAAAAACTTTCCACTCAATCAATATTGGTGTAGTATGCAATCACTATCCGAAATTCGTATAGGTTTTAGCCTGATTTCCCGACTAATCTCATGACAGCCGCGTACTCAATCTGCTCTTTGCCAAAACTTGAAAGACGGTACCAAACAGTGTTACCTAATGGGCGGCTCAGCTCACAGAACGGAAAATTTTTCAATCAAAGTGGTGTATAAATCCACTACAACCGGAAGTTTTCACTCCTACCTCCGCTGCTAAGACGAAAGTAAACTTTCTCTGAAAGAACGATATAACCGATGTGCGATGTTTGCATGATCGTACATCGAGCGGGATATTGGTGTGCTAAAAGTACAGTTCAAATTATTGGAAGAGGAATGCAGGTAAGACCTTTACCGTACACAGGTCCGCAAGGGTGAAGCAGAATTTGTTATAAAATTATCGTGTGTTGCAGTCTCATACCATTTCTTCTCTCTTTTTCAATCCTAAAAAAATCAGCGATAGCGACTGCTTCGAACAATTCCAGTGAAAGTCTTATGTTAAGCTCGCAGAATTTTGCCTTTACCTGAACAAGAAGTGTAAAAACAATTGTGGCGACGAATGAACCATTGGCAAGATGAATGATGGACGTAAAATTCCTAAAATACAGGGTGTCCCAAAAGTAAGTACACACTTTTCAATCGTTAATATCTCTCTTCCTATTGTGTGTTTTTCCGCCATTTAAGTACCATTCTTTGGAGGAGGCTTCAACTTAGATTTTTACAATCAAGCGAATCACCGATCGCTCTTCGTTACTGTAGGACTACTGTAGAAGCTTTGACAAGGATTTTAGGCAACTGGAAGCCATATTCTGCCTCGGAACAAAAAATCAAACAAGTCAAAAACTCTTAGACTGTGATAAGGGATGCCGCTGATGTCGATTATGAAATTTCCACCTCACTGTGATGCTTCTTTTCAAAGTTATCCCAGGTAGACCGTAATAACCGAATTCCCAGGATTTGTCAGAAATGTGATTACACCGTGAGAAAAGCTGAAAACACTCGTAAAAAGTTGTGTAGTGGAATTGGCGTGCGCGAAAACCTTAGTACACGATTTTTCAGATTTTTTGCAAAAAATTTTGTCACATGAAAATTTTTTCACCATGTTTCCACATGCTAGAAGTTCTTACCGTAATCCTACAGTAAAGAAACGCGATCGGTGATCCGACCGATTTTGTAAATTTAAGTTGAAGCCTCCATTACAGAATGGTACTTGAATGGCAGAAGAAGACGCATTGGGAAAAGAGATATTGACGATTGAAAAGTGTGTACTTACTTTTGGGACACCCTGTATATGGACAAATTATACGCATTCGCAGTCCAGAATGGTAGATTGATGCGATTCTTCAGAACATAGCCATACTAATTATGCATCAAGTCAAGTGCGTCACTTCAGATGCGGCGCTTCCGCCTATGTGATTAGGCGCCAACATTCAAACGAAGAATAAATCTTTTGTCTTGCATTGATTCAAGAAAAGGTGCAAGCCCCCTTTTTCCAGATTTTAGGGGTTGGGGACCTGCAAAAATTTTGAGAATGCAAATTGGCATCGCAACAATAATGACATTCGCGCACTCAGCGAACGGTGACCCGTTACCTCCTTTCTGCCACTACTCAACCTACTGCTTCAAACTTTTGAACTATTTGGAGCTGTACTACATCCAACTCATCTTCCTATATCTACTCATCCTTTCACGTATACTGTAACATCATTATATGGTAAGTTTCTTTCACATTTTCTGCATACTGAACCAAGTCAAGTATACATTGTTTGAATTCCTCTGCATGCAACTTTCAGCTGGCAAATTGCATGCATTCAAAATACCCTTGGATATGAAAGCACTTTCTTCAGCAACCTGAAAACGAGACTCGAGGAAGGCGCGGCGACACTACTCCAATTCGCTAAGAGGAATCACTGCACTTTTGGAGCCCGAGTACAATCAGGCGGTTAGAACAGACTCAAGGAGAATCATAGCCACAAATGAGTTAGCAGAACAAGGACGATTATGGTGGCGGACAGGCATGACTCAATGTGGGGAGAGGTTATCAGAGTCGGAGTTACACGAGGATTTAATTTTAGGACATAGATTTCACTTTGTCGCGCACTATCTCACATAGGATAGTCAAAGGGTTGGGATTCTTGTATAAGAAGAATCACAAAGGCAGATCTTCGATAGACCTGAGTTCGCCAAAACAGAGGAGTACTTAAGGGCTACTGCTCTATCAAATGAACGAGAAGAATGTATGGTTTACATGGACGAAATATCAATGTTTAGCGGGATAAGAACAAAAGCTGAAATGAGAACATCAACTCCATGTCCTCCTCCCCCCCCCCACCCCCGGTTAACTTCACCACCTACTCAATACGAGTGAATGCGTTCAAGAATAAAGTAAGGGAAGTGGTAATTGGCGCGCGTAGGATGCCATAGTATTTGGATGTACGAGGGTTTCTGTAAGTGGGACGGCTGACAACGGCGACTATCGCAAAGATGTGAATCATGAACTGTTTGAATCGTGTATGCGCGGTAGACTTCCGTTCAAAATTGCGCGATAGACTTCCGCAACAAAAATTATTTATGCAACAGCAGTTTTACGCAACAGAGCTATGACGAGTAATGAGTCGGCCCAGGAGTACGAATCAGCAGAACAAGAGAATATAGAAAATGATCCTGACGAAAATCCGAAATCACCCTGGCAGGCAGAGCTGTTTCCCAAGGGATCATCAGTGAGAACTTCGCACAAAATTCTACTGACTGTTCCAAGAATGATAAAAAAAAACTGTTTGTCATTACTTCAAATATTGGTTTCAGTACTGGCTTTCAACTCTCGATTCTGCTCCCATTACCAACCTATTCATTGCATTTATGAAATAGGTGAGATTCCTGTTTCGTGTTTGTGACGTCCTATGCATCTACGTCATGATAGAAGCAGATTCCTCAAAAGCCTGGTCACTTGTATGCATTAGCAGAAAGTGAGGTGAATACAGTTCAAAGCAATATTTAGGGTTTATTATGGCTTTTATAGCAGATGTCTTATCGTATAGTCCCCCTCTCTTTTCCATCGAATTTTAGGTATTCGGAACAATATCAATGGTCACATGTCGTATTTGAAGCGATCTCATTTACTTGCGACGGAACGTTTCTTGAGTGACCATGCTGTTCAAGTGCAGGCTTCATCTGAATTTGAAAAAGCAGGCCAAAGGATGAATGAGTATAGAACTGCTTCTTAAACGTTCTTCACCTATATTTAGTAACGGTTCAGAAAAAGTCTCCTCAAACACGTAGCAGCGTTTCCTATAACTACATATATAACTACTTATAAAGCGATAAGAAGAAAGAAAAAAGTAAAAGTAGTGCTCTACGCGAAGAGGCCTATAGAACCAAATCGATCTTTTTAGGAAGAACGAAAGAAGCGTTCTCATTGGTCATCACAGACTTTTTTTGAAGGCCCTCGGTTCATGGATACTTCAGTAAGAAAATGAAGATACGAACGGTACAGCGTGTGCATAAACGTGCACGGTACACTACAGCATGCCTACGTCGGAAACCAAACGTGGGGTGCCAGGGGTCGAAAGCTCAAAACAACAAGTTTCAAAATTGCATATCCCCAAGTGCAAACTCGTGAAGGGGAAGGGGGGAGAGCTGTTAGCAACTAAACGAGAGTGTCGGCACTTCCAAAAATATGGCCTTTTTGCCTCATCAGCTTCACCCCTTCCTAACACACTTTTGAGGAAAAAGAGCCTTGTTTACAAATCTGTACTATCACACTTGCAACAATCACTCCTCGTATTTCGCAATCTGTCAGCATGAAAATGCAACTCCTTTCATTTCGTTATGGAATAATTTGAAATTGTACTACATCTAATTTGCCTTTCTGATAGTACTCGTCCCCTATTCTCCTACCTGTAACACCAATACAGGTACAGCGCTCCTCAATTACAGAGTCGCTTACACCAGTAGCTTCTGTCCCGCACGGCCGCATCGCCTAAACCCTGTGCCGCGTCTGCGATGCGTGACCCGGGCATTTTGCCAGGTCTCAATCGATGCGCCGGTGCTGACATTGTATTTTCTCGGCCGTTTCGTCTCCTTTCTTCGTTCTTTCGCTCACTTTGCCCTCAACTAGCCTCATGATAATTTTACGATGTCATCTCATGCCGACAATCTCCGTCACAGTTTTTTTGTGCACCTAGCTGATGTTTCAGGGTTTTGGTATAGCAGAGGTGGGATTTTCTCGTTCACTTTATCTCGCCTCTTTATTTTTCGGCTGGTCCCTCAGGAAGTCTTATCGTAGTCCTGTGATGAAGTATGCCGAAATTAAGCGCAAAAGTTTTTTTCTAGATCTATGGTATTTGTGGGGTTCCCAGCTCCTGTTCTTCTCGCCATGCAGATGTAGGAGCTGTGTGTTTGTCTGTCATGGGTTGTTTCATACTGCCGCACTGACTGCAGCAGACTGCAGTAGACTGCAGCAACTGCAGCTGACTGCACTGACCACCAGGCCGCACAATCGCTGCATCCTTTCGTAAAAGAGAAAATAGTTGCGAATACATCAAAACACGTGATTTACGCCTAAAAAGTTTGTAGGTTCTAACTTACTCTTCTTAATCAAATTTTAGCGACTGTTTTTCTTTAATATGCTCATATTTGTTCAGATTCCTCTTGTCATTGTATATACCTATTTTACTCCCGCTCGTGTTGTATTGGGGCATATATTGTTAAGAGACTGTTTCAGCTACAACTATTTATCTTTCCCACCTTCACAAAAGGATGTAGCGATCTGTGACCCCGCGGTCAATGCGTCTCAGCTGCAATCTGCTGCAGTCTGCTGCGGTCAGTGCGGCAGTCTGAAATAACCCTATGAGGGACCATAGCGCAAAAGAATGAAGACGCGAAATAAAGTAAACGAGAAAATCCCTTAAAACATCAGCTAGGTGCACAAAAGAAGTGTGACGGAGATTGTCGGCACATGATATCGCAAAATTATCGTGAGGCTAGTTGAAGACAAGTTGAGCGAAAGAACGAAGAAAAGAGAAGGAACGGCCGAAAAAATACAATGCCAGCGCCGGCGCCATCGATCGAGGCCTGGCAAAATGCCCAGTCATGCATCGCAGACGCGGCGCAGGGTTAGGCGATGCGGCCGTGCGGGGCGAAAGCTGCTGGTGTAAGCGACTCTGTAGTTGAGGAGTCCTGTCAATTTTTTTTCATATTGTCTGCATATTAAGGCAGTTCAAGTTTACATGGTGGATTCTTCAGCATTGCACTTTTTGCTGGCGAAATGCATGCATACAGAATAAGTTTGCATATGAAAGCGCGAAACAGGTCCTTAACTTTGCCAGCAACCTAAACACGAGGTTCGAAGGGACAGGTACACAGGCACTATTTCAATGTTGAGAGAAACCACTTCGGAGTCTCCAAAAGAACAATCATGCGGATGGAAGACGAGACAGACGCAAGGAGTATCGTAACCACAGTTGCGTTTTTGTAGCAGAAAAGAGGTGATAATAATCGCAGTGGATAGGCATTGTCCGATATGGTATCAGAGACTATCCACCGCAGATTGAAAGAGGGAGGGGATAAGACCATGTCAGAGTTACACGTGGATTTGCCTTTAGCGCACGAGAATTTCAACCTGTCCCGCACTACCTTACATCGGCTAGTCAAAGGTTGGGATATGTCTAAAAAGAATTATAGACAAAGGCCGATCTTCGATGTGATTTGTTCGTTAAAATAGAGCAGACCTAAAAGCTATTGCTCTATAAAGTGAGCGTCGAGAGTATGTATATGGATGAAATATCGGTGTTCAACGAAATGACTAAGAGCAAAATGCTAGAATGACAATACCATCCCGTGTTCCTTAAATCGTGGATGCGAGAAAGTGCTTTGTTTCAAAAAAAGTAGGCAGGGCATGTGTCTTGTTGTAGAGGTTGCGCCGTTATCACACGCGGCTGGAGAAGCTTCCCATGCCGTCATCCACAAAAAGTAAACAAGGGCGTTCTTCGATAAGAAAGGTGTAGTTGCGGGTATGAGCGCTACGAAAGCAAAGGTGTTGGAGAAAGTGATAATGGCTTGTTGTGTGACCGAATGATAATGTGAAATCAAGTGGAGGATACTTCGCTCTTCGTAATTACGCCAGGGAAAGGATATGCAATGAGTTTGGGGTGTATCTACCAAGGCTTCCATTTTACTGCTTCTTCATATAAGAAGACCACTGACAATATAGCAGTGGGGTGGTACGTATCTGTCCGTAATTTTTTTTTACCCCAAGCCGAATACATAAATATTCTTGAATAGTAATAAATATGCAAGTCAAGGTAGAAAAGGACCGTCAGTTGGTTAGCAGAAGTGTCAAAGGGCTTGGCAAAAGCGCAATCCTGGAATGCAAGAGGGACTGAGACGCGGAAGAAGCAAATTATAGGCGAAAGCAAAGGAGAGAAGTCTTTCTGTTTGAGTCGTACTCAATCCGAAAGTTTATATGAATCGGAAGAACCATTCGCCTCTGAAGATTCAGACATCACTGATCTTCCGTCATCACTCGCAAATTCATGTGACAAAATTGAAAAAAATAATCGTCAATGAGTAAGTACAAGAAAGCAAATGAAACATAACTTTAAAACAGTCACCAGCCTATGCGGTGCAGTTAACGTAGTCGTGCAGTTGCGCGTAATTAATGCAACAGTCGTTATACGAGCATAACTGTAATTCCTTGTTAGCCCATATGCAGTCTCCTCACTGTATAAAAAGGAGATGAGAAATACTCCCAGGGGCATGGCTGAAACCGAGCGCCTATTAGCTAATAACTTAGCGCTGTCCGCACCAGACCTACAAGTGAGAGTCTGCGTAAAATTCACATAACAATGAGAACTGCAGCATTGGCAGCGTTTCGACACTGCCAATGCAAAGAAAAGTCTCCTCCTCAAGATCGGACTATCACGATTAGAAAAATTATTTCAAAAACCTTCTGATACGCAAGGCAAAACTTATTTTTTGGGAAATAAAAGCGTAAAAAAATTCGAGGAGTTGGCCAGTTTCCGCTCATCAGCAATTTTCGCAGCCCTCTCTTCTCAAAAACAAAACTTATCCCAGACTTTATCATGTGAGTCTTCATCACATATTCCCAAACTTCATCCCTCCTCCTCTCCCCCCCCCCCCACCCCCACCTGCCTCCGCAATCACCCCTGCTCTTTTATATCACCTCTTCATATTTTGGAGACGTCGGAAATGCTCAGTACTGAGCTACCGATTTGATTCACTGCGAAATCAGCAATTCTCCGATCCAATATGCTCGTCGCGCAAACGCGGGAATCAAAAAATGCCCGAGATGAATAAAAGGCTTGCTTACAGCCAAGAGGGAATGATATGATATTAAAATTGGTGTGTAGATGCGCGATAGGGAGCTGTTTGAAAACTTATGAAAAACTTGTGGGAAGTGAAGGCGTGGCAACTTTTCTCGGAGTTAGTTGTCTTGTCAACCACCTGGACAGCCACCTGAGGTGGCTGTGAAAAGAAAAAGTCATAAATTTCCCTTCCTCACATAATTTTTCACATGTTTAACATGAACATATCTTCAACACTCCTTTGTTCTACACCAAAATCCCTACAATTGAGTTTTTAAATCTCTCCCAATCCCCTCCTTGCCCAGTTACAGCCCTCCAAACTTATATGACGGTGGCAAGCCTGCTCCAAGCGCGCGATGGTGCGCCCGAACACAGCATGCCGCCAATTCGGAGAATACGTACAGTGTCAATTCTTTTTCGTCTGTTCAATGTTGTTTTATGTTTTGATCTATCATTTTTTGCTATTTTTTCGATCTATTCATGACCGCTTTATAGGAGATGTCGTATTTTCGTGGCGAAGTCTAGGACTTCGTTTTGAAAATTTGAAAAAGGCACCTCATGCCGAGCCCTGCTCGCGGTGGGCATTTAATCAGGTAGAATTTGAGGTGGTAGTTCTTTAGTGGGAACAATTGACTGACTTGAAGGACTTCGCAATAGGGACATAAGAATGCGACTTTTGTGATTCAGTGGAAACGAAACATCGATAGCAACTTACATAATGACAAGAACAGTCGGACCATGGAACCTAAGAGCATCTGAAGTTAGCTTGGGAAACATGATGTTTTTGAGGACACAAAGAAGATGCGTCTTTGGAACTGATGGAACAGCTGAGAAATCACCTGAGTACGATATTTTCACCAACTCGTGGATGCAGTCGCCAAATACCAGGAACATTGCGAATTTCACAAGTTGTGCTAGAGCTCGCGCATCGTGATATGCGCCATTTCAAAATCCAACTTGTCATGGACTTTCTGCACACTTATCCATTGATAAAAACCAGCAAAAAGCAAGAAATTTTCACCCGCGCAAACGTATGGTCCCAGAATAAATGAAGCAAAGTAAATATTAGGTCGGTGGAAAAGTTTTGTCAGTTTTTTCAATCCACCGGCAAACACGTTAGAATGAAGATAAACTAATACTTCAGAATGAATCCGATGCATAATTTCTTCCCCTCTCCAGCTGCCAGACTCCCACTGTGTTTTGTTGAAAGAGTGATGAGATATTCGCTGGAAATTGCAGGCATTCATTTTTACCATGTCCAGATTTCGCTAATTTTCAAAATTTTTGTATGAGACCTTCGGAGGAGCCCTGGTAACTAGCAGATAGGGCAAACTTTTTGCCGACTTATGCAGTTTTTTTCTTTTTTTCAGCTGCTTTTCCAGATTATTGCTAAATAATTTTCTAAAAGTCTTATGTTTTGGAAAAACGGCATAACCTGTTATAGCACCAAACATTGCAAAATTTACGGAGTAGTGAGATTTCAACACTCGATTATTACTAAGACTACCATTACAAAGTAAATGAGCGATTTTCGCTTTAAATTATGAAGATTTTGAAACATAGGTTACGTCAGTGCGCACTCCTGAAATTGAGAAATACTGCGATTTCCCTCACGAATCTGCCTGTCTCGGCAAAAAAAGACGAGTACTAGAACGAGGAAAAAAGTTGCATCGATTGGTGACTGAAGTGTTTAACATTTTATGTTCTACGAGCTTAAAATAGGCTAAATGTAGAATTTGGTCACTTCAAAAAATAAATCGTAGAAATTCTAAAAGACAAGCTTCAGGGCTACAAAAAATTGCTTCTGTTGGCAAAACGTTTGCCCTATCTGCTGGCTATTAGGGCTCCTCCGAATATCTCATACAAAAATTTTGAAAATTAGCGAATTTGGACATGGTAAGACGTGTGGTTGTAATTTCCAGCAAATATCTCGTCACTCTCGCAACTAAACACAATGAGAGTTCGGCCGCTGGAAAGAAGAAGAAATTCCGCATCGGATACATTTTGAAGTGTTTGTTTATGTTCATTCTAGCGTGTTTGCCGATAGATTGAAAAAACCGACAAAACTTTTGCACCAATCTAATATTACAGTAAAAATTCCATGTAGAAAACCACTCACCTAATTTATGACAGGGATTTTGCCAGTGAACGACTTGATGCACTTTCGCGTCTCCGCCATTTGCCCCTGCATTCGCTATGCCAACGGTGGGTACAAAGGGAGCAGTCAGAATAAAGACTTCTGTTCGCATATTGAAAAAAAGAGAACTTTTTCAAATTGTAATAACTTGTGCTTTATTCTCTGACTGTTATTCACATTCTTTTCTGATCTACCTGGCATATACCTGTACATGAAACAGATTCAAAAATAACACACACACCAAAAATGGCAGTGGAAGGCAAGACATCGCGACCAATGCAAATATAAGTATCTGAGGCAAATGAGGGAAGTCTGTACATTATGAGGTGACTATGTTGGATCAGTAGCGATAGCCGTGATTGTCGATTGCCTGCGGATGATCTCTATAGTCCCGTGGATCCCTTTGCTCGGGGTAGTATGGATCACGGCGATTGTCGGGCGAGTACGCGTAAGTTGATGAGGATCCGCCAGGGTAGGCTCGATTGTCGTACTGAAAGAAGTTGCTATAAAGATCCTTGTCAAAAAATTGATATGCTATTTTTTAGCATTCTAGCACATTCCGTCATGCTCTCAAGGATTGTTACGGTAAATCGAAGTTGATCAATCTTAGGTCAAGAAAGTGCAAAAGGAAATGTAATATCTCCAAACCCTGTCCTTGATCTATAAAATGGCTGACACTTTTTGAAAATCAAGGTCGTGATGTTTTTTTTCAGCGACTTAATTAGCCCACTTTCCAAAATGCATCCGCGATAAAAAAAATGTCATCTGTAGAGATCTGACTAGAGAATTACTGGAAAGTTCTTGTTCGGTTCCGGATGATCTTTAGAAAAACAATACATTCAATAATTTTCGAAACTTTTGTAAACCATAATCATGGCATCATGGTCGTCATGTCGAAACAAAAAGTGCTGCGACAGAAGCAGAACCTAGTACTCAGTTGGTGGCACGGTATGGAATGAAGATTTGCCATATTCAAAAATGTACTCCTCTGTTACCATACTGAGCTCTTGGACATATAAATTCTGCATTAGTTAGCCAAATCTCAAATCATTCATAGTAGGCCTATCACGTACAACTCCAAGTAGCCCATAAAAAAAGATCTCAAGACAAGTGTCGTCCGAATTTTCCCAAACGAGGTTTGAATTTTCCAATTTTTGTGGTTTACTATATGCTCCATTGCTAATGTACCCACTACAACATACTTTCGCATAGATTATGTCGTTATTCCTTTCTGATTACTAATGAACTGTAGTGTATTCTGCTTTTTATCAAAGTAAAGTGATAGCACATTAGTGCGATAGATTAGAAGCAAGGCTCGGCACGAGGTGGCTCTCCAAAAATGCAAATGAAGTCCCCCCCTGACTTTACACCCTTGTCCAATTCGACTAAAAACCCCAACTCATTTCCGTTTTCCGACCCGCAAAAACGATATCCTCTTTGACTTTTGTCTCAAAAACGATGTCCAGTTGGCTTGTAAGCTAGCCTGCGCCGAGCGCTGATTAGGACGTAAGTCACTGAAAGTGAACCGTTGAGCACCATAAATCTCTCTTTTTTTCTCCTTTATCTCTATTTTTTTTCAAACTTTGGGATCTAAGTCATTATCTTAGTTACTTTAGTTCCCTAAAAAAAGGCTACAATCTTCTTTCCAGTTCTTTTTACTCCTAAGTTGATGACAAAGAACATTTGATAAACATGTCCATATATAAACCAATGCTATCACTGGATGTTCATAACCCCTGAGCCTTGAGCTTAGTGACTCGAAACATTTTCTATAAGAAGCTGTGAATACTTTAGCCCAATATAGAATACTACAGAAGATGGAATATTGACACCTCTTTCATTTCATTTTCAGATTAGCTGTTCATTTGCTTTGCTTGAGAGCCATTTTTGATGCTGACTTACGCGATGGAGAAAATCGATTTTGTGGATCTGAGCTGTTTTTTCTGGAAAATTTTGCGAAAACACCCATAACTACTACATAATCCTTCCTCACATAAGAGATCCATATTAGCATTGCAATTACAATCAGAAATAATATTATCTCCTAATAATATTCTTATGCGCTCGAGTCGCAGAGAAGTAGTGTAGGATTCAATTAGAGGCAAGTTTCCAACTGTAAAGTCTTAATATATCAATTTCAGCCACTTAAAGAAACAAAAGATGAAATGCAGAGATAACTTAAAAACTTATATAGCCCACTGCAGCACGGAGTTGTATGATTAAAATAAAACAGAGCTAATGCTCTCGATAGTTGCAAAATTGGTAAAATTTATAGACCTTAGTCCCAATCAAAACTACGTTCATCAGCAATCTTTGAAGGTCATTTTTGTGCTAGCGAATTATAGATACGAAATTGCACGGATTTCTTTATCAATTCACGATTGCAACACCTCATTGCATAGTTGAGGACATGACAACTGACAAGAGAGTTGAAAGCTATCTAGAAGTTAATCCTCCTCGATTTGAGTGTGAACATGTATACGTCAATTTCCCATAATATTAACGCGCAATGTAGCTATACGGGTAATTGATGTATGCTTACATTAAAAGCGGCCTTCCACGAGCCCCAGAAGCAACTTAGTAGCCATCTGACGATGTTGGGAAACTTGTTTGGAAAATGTTTGTACGACGCTAGAAAAAGCGCAAAAAACACCACGCCATCCATCACGGTCGCTGCACACGGGCATGATGGAGGCAGGCACCATAGGAGAGAAAAACTTTCCGTAGCCTAGAAAAATCACGCGCGTTTTCGTTTTTGTTTTTCGGAGATAAAATCCCAGAAAGTCCTTGATTTATATGCGTGAATCAGATTTTAATTTTGCTCGATACGTCCTACACCAAAAATATAAAGAATCTTTCGAGACATGTCCAAAAAGCGCTCCAGAAAATACATCAGCTAACCAGGAATTATGTATAATTTGGTCAACCTTAGCAAATCGTCCAAAGGTTTTAAGGTTCAAATATTTTCTATCTAGCCTATATCCGATGCCCCATTTTCATTCAAAGAAAGAAATGCTTATAACTTTCAAAGATTATAAGTCTTCAAACGGAAAAAATCAGGAATTCTAAAGGATTGAATGCAGTTTTAATCGTTTCAAGTTTGTGCTGCATGTATTTCATCAATGACAAGTCGAGCGCTTTGTTATACGAAGTGTTGTTAGCAATGGCATAATAATGGAAAAACAATCTGCGATAGTTAAAGGAAAATCCGTGATCGTTGTTACGATTAGAATAATCGTCTTGTGAGGACGATTTTAGGCACGTTGAGTACCGAAAAATCTTAAAACATGGAGAACTCCAGCTACAAGTGTGAACGATACTACTGCGTAGAATAGATTACTTTCGTTCTATATTTTTGTTTCACGTTAAAAGCTCATTTTCAATAAAATGCGGACAAATTATATTGCTTTGAGCAACAAAATTTCTGGCTTCTCTGGGTGTGTGGAGATGAAGAAATTGTTTTCAGCTGAGTGTTCCACAAATTTTTTCCACTGGTGATCAAGAATTATTCTAATTGCTTTTTCATTTTGGTTTCTAAAACTTCAAATCTTCAACATTTTTTTGTAAGAGACCCGTTAACAACAAAACCGTTTCGGCTCTTATACTGACGACAAACATACTCATGATTGAAAAATGAAGCAGTTGTCAGCC
>CATQJL010000223.1:61381571-61444332 GCA_958299035.1 Cylicocyclus nassatus
TCTTGTTCGATTACTAAAGATGATTTAGTGCTTTTAGTTTCAGGACTATCGATACCTAAGTGAATTATCAAGATTTAGAATAGTGGAGGTTGAGACTAGAATTGAGGTATAAATGCGCTTCACACGTATTAGCGGACATATAAATATTTACATCTGTTTGTCTTTTATGACAGTTTTCAATGTTTTTGAGGCGGGCTAATATTCAGTATGCATATTAAAACATGCATTATCTCATAATCGCCGCAACTCCCTTACGGAGCAATTCATATTATGCTGTTTGCGCCTAAGTGCAGTGCTGAATTCAAGAGACCCAACTTTCTAGAAAGAAAATATCAACGTTTTTGAAAGAACTGACATCTCTCATGTTGCAAGTACTGCCTACGACTCTGCAATGTTAAATGAAAAATGAGATTTTTAGAGTAAGTAGTAGGCAACGAAGTCGTATGTCCCTTGATTGTACTGCTGTCCTACTTGATGCAAGAGTCGAGGATCAGGAGCTTTGCGCAATTAGCTACGACGCATTCAGCATTTCGAAGCTGATCTCCAATTCTTGTTTTACTTACTGCCCAAACTGCAAAACAAAGTGTTTATGCTTTGAATTTTTGTTTTTGCTTATTCTATTGTGAATATAAGAAGCGCAGAAAATGTGCACATTGCTTAATCAATAATTTTCCCTCAAGTTTTCGGCAATCTTTGATTACATTGTGTACAGGCGGTTTAAACCTACATTTACAATATAGAGCGAATCGCTCGCTCCTCCTATAAGATTACGGTAAAAACCTTGGCAAGGGTTCTGAGCTATTGAGGGCCACTCCCCCAGAAAAAAAAGGCAAACAAGCTAGGTTTATGCCATGCTAGTCACAGTAGTACTAAACATGTCGAGCATCATCTTAACGCTTTTTTTAAGGATTGTGCCCTAATACCGTACAGTCTTTTTTTTTCAACTTTCTCGTAATTGTGAGCTCATGATGAGCTAAAACACTCGTGAAGACTCGCATTATGAAACTGCTGCGAGAATCTTGCTGCTTTAGCTTTTAAAGATTTTTTTCCCACATATTTCTAACTTATGAAGATTGTTTGCTGGATGTGCCAATGTAATCCTACACTAAAGAAAAACGTCAGCGATTCATTTCCGACTGTAAACCTAAATTGGAACCAGCTTTGACCCATTTACTTCACAAGCAGCGATGGACATCAAGGCAAAGGAAGTAAGTGAGCAGATAGGTGTGCATTTTTGAGACCTCCCTGTATTAATAGTAATGAAAGAAGTGTTGGAACTCCAGTCTCCTCTTATGAAACTTGCTTTCAGCGCACACTTGTGGCAGCAATGCTTTTTTGAGCTTATTCAAAAAGCTCATGCATTGACTTCAGACAGCTTAGAAGTTTTTTTTTGCAACATTACAAATCCATATAGCAAATGCAAAATGGCAAAAAGAGTGTGATGTTTCGATATTTGATATTCTAATTCTCAATCAGCGTGAAACAGAAGACAATAGTAAAGTTAGCATAGTATATCGCATAAGTGCTGTTACATTTGATCAAAACCCAAAGTGCTTTCAAAACAAAACTTTGCTGAATCTGTAATTCATCGCTATAACTTGCAAATTTGGGACGCATAAAAAATAGCCACGCACAGCAGCCTTACACAAATGTCTCTAAAAAATGCATTTAGAGATTCGTATCCTAAACACTTCATGTCTGCTACAGTCAACAACAACATTTGTTATTTTGTTTCTCATTATTATAAATATTGCGAGCTAGAAATAAACTCGCCACCCTCAGTTGTTTTCTTGTGGAGGTATACAGTAGAAGTTCGATTGAAAGGTGAATACAGGTTCGCAAATATACCTATCGATAGCTTCATAAATTACAACTGTGCATGAAAAGAAAAAATCACTTGACATTACTGACTTTTTCCACTATGGAGTGTGTGCACTTCGAAGAAAGAAGCAGGAAATGAGCAATTTTAAATTGAGTAAGCCATGCACCCTTCAAAAGTTGTCATTTACATGATTCACAGAAGTGATTTATTGTAAATGTAGCACCGTGTTTCATTATAATTGGTTTAATACAATCATGACCATACGACCCATCGATGGGTCGTACGTGTTCTGTCATTTCGGACTGTGTCACCCACCGGTTGGTCTTATGCTTTCTGAAAAGCTTTAGTTTTGCTAGTTTACAAAGAAACTTTATGGGCACACTGGGCAAACCTCTCTATACACGTTTTTGAGTAGTTAGTGGAAGGCTAACCTTGCATCCATAAGATCGACTAAGACCATAGGACTGGGTCGTAATTCTGAGATTGTTCTGTTCCGAAATAGAGTTATCGAAAACCATAGTCGTAATCAGGTGACAGCTCGAAAGGCATGAACTTTTATAGAAAAAGTCGAAACCAAAAAACAAGAGACAAGGCTAGATGCTTTCTGGCAATGATGATAATGCTATTAATGTTTGTTTAAATGATGCTGAGAGTGTTCCTAATGAAGATGGTGCTATAAATGCTTTTGAGAAATGGAAATTGAATAAATGTTCTGTTTATATATATCTTATTCTCATTAGTCCGTAAAAACAGCCCAAGTTTTTCCTTTTCTTTTGGAAAACGGACTCATCTGCTATGTTTCAGAGCTTGAACGGTGAGTTCTGAGGTATATCGCTAATAATCTGTAACGTTCTGCTGTTAATCCCAAATTACTGATTAGGTTTTGTAATTTGGTCATCAGTGAAAAACATCTTGCGCTAAATAAACTTTTTGTAGAATTAAATTCGAAGCCACAGTGCAAAACAACATTATTGGTTTCATAATACTGGTCATGAACTTGCAGAGAGACAGATCAGCCATAGTCTGCCCTTTCAGAATATCCTCGCCAACCTATGATACGATTCGCTGTTTTCGGAAAATTATTGCTATTTGACCGTGTTTGGAGAAGATGATACCACGCGCAGTGATGGTGCGGCATGGCACTACTAATGTAGGATACTATTTACTAGGACAGAGTAAGGTCTGACAGAGATGTAAGAGACGACAACTTGACATAAATCTTGATACAGGCAAAGTTTCGGGGTGGAGGACATTAGGTCGCCTAATTTGGAAGAGTCCCGCGCGGACTCCCTGCAGGAACACATGTCCGCGTATGCACAAGGGTGCGTATTCGTCGCAAATGACCGCGGGGACCGCCCTCTTTCGGCGACCTAATGTCCTCCACCCAAAGTTTCGAGACTACTGGAAATATTAAGAGGCAGCGTCCAGGCAAATCTAGCCTTATGAAAATCTCACTTGGAGGGTAATCTTGGAGCTCTAACTGAGACACTGCCCAAACGGCAGCTCACATGGTGAACTTACCGTTGAGATATTCGCCTCCAAACTGGACCCCGGGATCGTACGCATGGAATCATGGCGCGACACGCGTGGGTCCTCGCGCGAAACTGATGTGTCGCGCCATGAATCCATGCGAATACAATCCCGGGGTTCAGTTTGGAGGCGAATATCTCAATAGTGAGTTCACCATTTGAGCTGCCGCAATGTCTTAGTCAGGGCTCCAAGATTACCCTCCAAGTGAGATTTTCATAAGCCCAGATTCGCCTGGACAATGCCTTTAACTGCTGACTTCGCACATTGTAGCATAGATGCCAAAGATGGAGAAATTTCTTTGAACCCCTTCGCTTTAGGGCCGCATGTGGCTGACCCTTCTCACTTGAGGTTGAGGCTAGAATCAAGGGCACAATGAAACAGCTATTATAGTTGCACTTTTCGTTGAGAAAGCCTCGGACATCAAAACTGCAAGAGAGCATCGAAGCATTGTTGTCCTTTTTCCCAAACTCAGGAACTATTCCACTTTATACTTGAAATCTTGTATGCAACTGAATACCTTAATTTTGGTTTACGGTTCTAAACCAATAATTTGATCATAAATGTATGCAGTTAGTGAATGTCTCCCAAACATGCAAATAAGGCAAACAGAGGAACAAAAAGATACAAAAATTTCACAAAAATACCAGAAGTACAGGCAGCATAAAAGCTGTGCGAATTGACTCAGATCCGAAAATATTTTTGGATATATAATGTCATACTGAGATTAGGCACGCTTTGAGGACATTATGTAGTGTTTATTAAGTTACATAATATCTACTCCCAATAGTACTATAGTATACCTAAGCGTTTTTGAAGCAAAAAAAAAGAGTGGTTCTTATTTATGCGATTCAGTTTGCCAAAATTGAAGGCAGTTGCAGAAATTCATACACCATCTGTGTACACGTCTAAAGCACACAAATTCACGGTCCAAACGTTCCCCGATAAGATCCCAGTTTATTATTACCGAAAGCAAGTGCATTTTTTGAAACAGTAGTATTTGTCTAAAGCATTTCCACAAGAAATTTCAACACCACAGAAGATGCTTGTTTTTAACCTCTTCCATTCTTTGATCTTCCTCAAGCAATCAAAACGTGCAATTTTTTTCGAAAGTACATTGAATTTGTTGAGGCATTCGCAGGCATTTTGCAGCAATCGCCAAGTCGCCAAGTTGAAGCAGAAAAACTTTTATCAGGTTCAATTGATTCAAATTCAGTTTGAGCTTGGAAACCAGCCGATATAAGGATAAGTGATAGGGGGTCGTTATCCAATGATTTCGTTACTTTATCAGATCCTATCGTAAAGAGTAAAAAAGCCCTTTGTTTATTAGTATGAAGCGATTAAGAGAAAAATTTGATTTGCTTTGACCAAGAGCTAATAAAAAAGTTTTTGGTAGTTAGGAATTCAATTCTGTTAACATAATTTAATGGCATCAATTTGCAGATGCACTAGCAAACAGCATACTCTTCCCAAAGTTGTTGGTTGGTTGTAGTGGTGTCGTGTAGGTCGACCAAGTTCAGGTAATACCCTCTATATTCTGATAAGTAATGAAGGTTAGATGTTATTAGTTGATTACTGTCTAGAGTTTACAGTTTCCAGTGCGTAGACAAATGCTGGGAAGAATACAGGAAAACACACAAGTTTTCGCCATCATCAATACAACTTGGATTTTATCACTGTACTAGTCGTTGCTCCAATACAACCACACCAGCTCCAGGATAAAGCCAAGGAGACACATCCCCGGCAACATCAATATGTAGTTGGATATTTGAAGCTTTTTGAAATTGCTTTGGTTGCTGTCCAGCTGCGCGATAGTTTCATTTCAGCATACTCAATGATAATAAACTCTTGTTGAATGAAGCGTGTCTAGTTTTAGCTGTTACCCATCCAAAGCAGTGGAACAAAGCTCCCAATTTCAGCTCCTTAGACTTTCCCAGGCTTCTCATCGCGTTCTTCTGAGCTTCAGAGCGTAAATACATCCACTTCGACATTTTCTCATGCTTTGAGACTTCCCAGAAAAATCCTTGTCGACATTTTCGCATGCTTCTCTTCCCGGAAAAATCCATGTGTGTTTACGTGAATGAGGTTCACCAACTCTGCAGCATCCTCAATATGTATTGTAGCCTAAGTTGTAAACAAAGTGCAATGTCTCGCCTCATCGGTGAAAGGACAATTTTGTAATTCATAAAAAAACACGTAGAGTTGCCCGATTCATGTGGCATCACCGCAGCATGGCCATATCTCGCTTCACAGTGGACGAATTCTCAATCCAAAAATTCCCATTCGACTCACAAGGGAATTATACTCGGGTGCGTGGTCTTTTGAGATGAGTTGTATACCAACACACTCGTCTTGGGACGCTAACTTCTCTAAAAGAAGTTATAAAGGATTTTTGCGCCAAGTTTGGCAGCCCAAGGAAGATACGATTGGAAAGCCAAGTTTTCGATACGTTGTGGATACGTAGTGGAGTGCGATAGCTTATAAGTTGATGCAGATGTATGTTCGAATCCTCTTTTCAGTTTTGCATTGCCTCAATTGAGCTTCCTTCTGAAAGTTGGGCATCTTCGAGGTAAATGCATGCCCTTAGTCTTTAAAACTCAACGAGTCAACGAGGAGTCATTTTTATATGAAGGTTTCCTAGTTCTTCTTGAAATGTGCTTATAAAAGCGAAAAAATGGAAAATGAATGCATGTTAAAACAGTGACCGATTCTTGCTTTGTTCGGGTGTATTCACTCAAATCAATGATCAATGGATACATTTCAGCGCAGACAGTAATTTTTTTTTTGATTTTCCACATTTTCTGAAAAGTAAGGGCATGCTTTTACCTCGAGGAAGCCTATTTTTCACAAAAGGCTTAATTGAGGCAATATAGAACGAAAAAAACCTGGAACCTGAACCGAGACGTGAGGCTGTTGCACCAACCACTACATCACAGCGTACCGGCGGCATTGGCTGTTTCGATCGTAGGGCGGCCAAACTTAGCGCGGAAAATCCTTCAGAAAAAAGATTAGCAGAAACGGAAGTCAGACTTGGAATCAGCGTTTCAGAACGAGTGTACTTGTATATTTCTCAACTGAAAAGGTCACGGGTACCGAGTACCAGTCTCCTTGCCAGCTCTCCTCTGATATATAGAAGTGCCCGCTTGGACAGAATAGGAGGCCAGAATTCACCCATCGTTTCAAGTTTTTGCTTGCGGTAGGTTACTCATTCTGCTTATCTATTGCACTCACCGGGCAACCTATCATAAGCAAAAATCTAAAACGTCTTGAAACTTGATCTTCTACTGTGTCCAAACAGGCACAGCTTATCAGAAGATGCGAAATGCCAAACTGAGTCAATGATGCTCCGTTGAGAATTCGTCCACTCTGAAGCGAGATATGGCCATGCTAAAGAAATGTCACATGAATCGGGCGACTTTGCGTCTTTTTTCCACAAACTACAATCATTATGTAGGATCAAAGAGGAGGAGATTCGTTACGCGACCTTCCGTTACATGAAGCTGCAGTCGGTGCAATAGGCTTCTTTGAATCCTATTCTATTTATTTGATGTTTTACAGCAGAAATGCCATAGGACCTATATACCCAGAGCTCCTCTTTTTTGTGCAAACTGTCGAAGCTGAGAATGACTGCGCCATGTTGATTGAATTCATCTTTTAGGTTGTTCCTTTTCTGAGGCTCAATCAATGAACAAATTGGCGAGAATGTCAGAAGATTGAAAATTTTCAAAGAAATTAAAAAAAGCATTGTACTCTGGAACTCCATAAATTCTGATTTCAAGTCGCCTATTACTCTGCAAATGCTTTCAACCTACCTTGTACCATTGTTTAAGCCGCGTTTTACAACTTTTTGTATGGGTTTCCTGAAAGCTGACTTTTTTGAAGCCATTTTTTCTATACGTTCACTATCTGAAAGATTTACTGTCCCAAATCAAGCTGGATGCTATTTTCGCACCCGGAACTTGTTGACGCAGCTACCGACGACAAGTAAGAAGATCGTGGATGTTTGAAGGAGCGAGAGGGACAAATGCAAACTTATATGCTAAGATATGCAAAAGGGCCATCTAAGCATCTAAGCTGAGCTAAGAAAGTGTGTTCCAACTCGAAGTGTGTTTTAACATTTCCTGAAATTCCAAAATTTGAAGTGTATTCCAATATTTCCTGAAGTGTCGCATCAACAAGATATAACTATTCAATCTCTATCAATTCGTGAAGTTACACAGCAGCAAAGAGCAATAAAGGCTGTTGAGCTCCACTTGAAGGTGCGTAGGATGCTCAGGGGAAGATAAACTGGAAGGAAATCGGGGAAAGAGTAATCGTAATTGTCTCAATGTACACATAAAAGTTTTTGTCGTATAACAAGCAAATAGATAAAAATTTAGTTTTAAATAACAGTGGTGTGTAAGCAAAGCTCATTGCTGGCTAAGTCTGAAGCTTAACCTCCATCGTTTGCGTTTGCTGCTCTTACTCTTATCTCGCAATATTTTTCAAACCAAAGTTTCTTGAAGATCTTTTCAGTATCATATATAGCAAATGCTACGTCTTATTCTATGCGCTAAAGGTTTTTTGAGAAATAAAGATGTCAAAATAAAATTTGCAAGTCGTAAGTATTCGTAATGAAATTTGTTCAACAAAAATGTCTTACTGTTGGTCAGAAAAAAAGAAGGCACTAAAAATGTATATCGTTTTCTCACATTTTCTCCCAAATTGGCAATGTTTCACAAACAACAAAGGCGATACATCCTTACAAGACTCACATAAAGCTCATAAAGCAGCAGAACCCACTCTAGTTGAATTGGTTTTTTCTCAAGATAAGAACCAGTAATTAGAGCAAGAGATTTGCCTAGATACAATCAAACCGTCATAGAAATAAGATCAAGATTATGATTAAGATTCTGTATGAGAATTCAGAAGAGTATATCTTTACAGACAGCACAAAAACTGTTATTCTAATCATTCCACATTTGCAAATATTTTCTAGGACTGGGATTATACTCTTCTGCGTCCTCAAATAGTATCTTAATTTTAAAAGCTGTGCTAATCAACTCATTTCGAAATTAATTTTCAATTTCTAATTTTAGACTGAAATGAGACTCTTGTGACTCTGCAGCAGATTATACGAATGCATGGAAATGAATTAACAATATGAGAAAAAAGTGCACGACTTAGGACACGAGCGTTTATTCTCAAATAATTACATAATATTTGCGTTCAGTGATATGAGTGAGGAAGAGTCGAGTGGAGTCCTGAACTGTTTGGTTGGTAAAATTTGACAACAACAAATCTGTGTACACTTACGAAGCACATAAAATCATGCTCGAAACGCTCACAGACAGACTCCCAAGTCATTATAACCTGAACGTAAGTGCATATAAAGTAATCTTTTCGTGTCTCGTAAGCACTAAAAAAGGCTCTATCATTTTGCAGCTGAATGCATTTGATCTTTGCAATCTTCAGCGATTAAAAAACGCTCGTGCTGTCTCGTAGAAAGTAAACTTTCTAAACGGCATAACATCCTGCTGACAAAGATCGTTAGAAGCTTCTGGCCGCGATGCAGCTTTACATCCCCTTTGAAAGGTCAAAGGTTTGCTCTCCTTATTCTAGCCTAACGCAAGCTCTCAGAAAATAATCAAAAACTACAAACCAAGTTTTTTGCCGTACTCAATATTCGCCAATTCGATGGACAGAGCAAACCCTACAATATATAATGCAGTTATTTCTCTGAAAGTGCTTGTTTTTGTATTTCAAATTTTTTTGATGCTATCCAATTATTTGTCTATGCAACGTCAACCAAAGAGCAACTTGGGTGTCATTCGATGCAGCTTTCTCTCCTCTCTCTGAAGTCTTCTGTTTTGCATTTAAAGTTTTCGGAATGAGATCAATCGTGACTCATGTTTCTAAACACGCTCCAGGACATGCCTGATTAGAGGTTCAAGGCGGATCGAAAACCTTGTCTTAAAGTGCTTGGAACGGATTTTTATAGCTTGCATGGAAGAAGCGGCTGCGATCGCAACACTTTTGGTAGTCCGTATTTTGCTGAGAGTGACGTAATGAGACTTTGCTCAGCTTCGAGGGTTCCGTACTCACGTAGACCTCTGGAATTAACAGACAAGGATATAAAGAGATAGGTGGTTGCCACCTAACGCACCCGTAATCTTCTCAAGTTTTGAATTTCGTCTTTTGAAAGTTGTAGAACTGCCTTGCATCTACAAGGTAACTTTGATCTGCTGCGTTCAAAAGTTCTCGGAAATCAAATGGCACTTAGGTATAAAGAACCCCTTCGATATGTTTAATGATTGTTTTATAGATTTATCAGCATTCAGAATGCTCTTTCTGAAAATGTTATTGCTCATACTTGTGGTGTCTGTGCACGGTGGAGCTATAAGCGCCACCTATAATGTCACTTATGATCCTGACGTGAGACACTTGCTTTTTCGTGTGATTGCTGTCCTGAGTTTACAATTTGCAGTGCGTGAGGATTTGCTGGGAAAAATACAAGGAAACACGGAAAGGACAATATTCCGCAGCATCAATAAGTTTTGGCGACACACTTGCACTCAAAAATTGCACCAGCAATTGCACCACTCCAGCCACTACACCATCGGTCGCAGTGGCTGCGCAGTAGTTTAATTTCCAGCATATTTAATGGAAATAAACTCTTTTGTTGTATGAAGCGTGTCTAGTTTCAGCTGTTCCCATCTAAACCAGCGGAACAAAGCTTCCATCAGTTCCTTACACTTTCTCAAACTTCTCATTGCGTTAACTGCTGGACTTCAAAGCGCAACAATATCCATCTCGACATTTTCGCCTGCTTTGAGTCTTCCCAGAAAATTCCATGTATGTTTACGTAAATGCTCAGCCATAAAATATTTTTCATTTTGTAGTGCAAAGTGTAAAGTAAATGCAATGTCTCGCCTTATCGGTAAAAGAAAGGTTAAGAGAAAAACGGGCTTGCTCTCGTACTGGATGCAGTAGATTTTGTTTCGAATCCCAAAAATTATCTAATTCTATAGGGGAGAGGAGGGGGGGGGGTAGGTACAGAGAGAAGGGCACCGTTACGTTACCTTCCGTTTACTTGAAGTTGCAGTTGGTAAAACAGGATCTTTTGAGTCTTATTCTATTTAATTATTGTTTTAGAACACAAGTGCTATAGGCCATATTTGTCTGAAGCTCCTCTTTTTGTGCATATTTTCGAAGACGAGAATAGCAAGCCATGTTGACTTCATCTTTTACTATGATACCTCCTACCGGCGGAAGCATCAGAAGACTGTTATTTATCATGTATGTAGATTAAAAGGAAAAATAATCATACCCTGAAACAGCACATATTCTGATTTCAAGTTACCTATTACTCTGCACATGCTTCCACTATCCTATACCGTTGTGTAAGCCACGTTTTACAACTTTTAATGTGGGTTTTTTGAAAGCTGACTTTTTAGGGCCATTTTTTCTATACTGTCCTAATTGGAATTTTTGCTGTCCCAAAAAAATAATCAGCTGGATGCGAGTTTCGCACCCGGAACTTGCGGACGCAGCCACAGACGACAAGTGGGAAAATCACGGATATCTGAAGGAGTGACAAGGACAAATGGAAACCTATGTGTTCGGATATGCAAACGGGCGAGGTACGTTAACCATGCGGCTGAAACGGCTAAATTAGCCATGGAGCGCGGATTGTGACTAGAGCAGATTTCCTCACCTGAGTCCAATTTGCTCTCTTCGAGAAAAAGTTCTGGACAGAACTTTGTTCGCATACACTTCGGAGCGGGGCGGGCTGTGTTCTACTTGCTGTTGTCGAGTGATAGTGTTTATATTGATTTTTTTGCAAAGCTTGAGCTACGGGGTGGGATTTGGTACAGATGGGTAAGTAAATGTGCTGATAGCGAAAACATAATGGAGAAGGGAATTTAACATGTCGAAGTGGGGCAGGGACACGGGGATCTTGTATAAATTAAGAAATGTGGATTTTACTATAACGTATCGAAGGAAAGGCCGAGTCAGGTATGCCGGCCAGAGATGCCAAGCACAAAAAAATTTCGACACAAGATGAAAGTCTGTAGTGTAAACAGTACAAAATTTCTTTGGATCGTTCTTATCATCACATGCCGTCACTTCCCATGCAATTGACCCAAAACAAAAAAAATGTCCCATGCCAATAACGCGCTCCGCTCGAAGCCGCGCTTCACGGCGAATCCAGTCGTTTTAGCGTCGTGTGGTTACCTTACGTCCAAACCGGCCATCTGAGCTGAGCTAACCTTTGATTCAACTGGCTTGGCTTCGGGAAGGCGGGGTTTCGTGACCTAATTAGAGCTGCTCGCGCCCGCGACGCACCTGCGTCGCTCTCGGGCGAGTCCTCTCTGACCATTACCTAGCCTTAATTAGGTCACGAGGCTCCGCCTTTTCGAAGCCAAGCCAGTTGAATCAAATGGTAGGCAAATGTGTAACAGCTCGAAGTGAATTCCAGAATTTCCTGAAGTGCTGCACCAACAAGGAGTCAAAGGAGTCAAACAATTTATCCTCTACCAATTCGTGAAGTTACACAACAGCAAAAAGCGATAAAGGCTGTTGAGCTCACACGTGGAGGTGCGTAAAATGCTCAGGTTGTGGGAAAATAAAGCGAAAGGAAATTGAGAGAAGTTGCGTCCATCATATTTTGTCTGTATGTACATATCGAAAAAATATCGTTGAGTGACAAGCAATTATCAATATTTCCTTTTATTTTTTTTTTGTAAAATTTCAAGGGTAGCAAGGGTTGAATACCAGTCAGGTGGAAGCAAGCTCATTGCTGACTAAGTGACATCCTTGCTGAAGCTTAACCTCCATCGTTTGCTTTTGCTGCTTTTACTCTTATCACGCAAGGCACTTTTTGGGAAAGACGAGGGTTTGGGAGCGCTCATCAGGGTGGGGACCCGTAGTGTGATCTCGTTCTGCGATTCCCTGCACGGTTCAGATCTAGCACTCTCTGGCTGCTCATCTGATACACGACAGAAAGATAGATCTCTGAAACAAAATGAAAATTATAGGAATTGTAGGACTGATATCAAATAGCTTACTTGGTCACATCTTCTACTTCTCCATCACCCGAAAGTTTCAGCGATCGAAGAGATCGGGTATCTTGCTGGCGACTCTGCAAATAAGGGTTTAGTTATTCTAGATCCGAATCTCGTCAGAATTTGTGGAAACTTTGTTAACAACTGATTTGCTTCTCCCCAGATTCCATGTGTGGTCACAAATTCGGAAAAAGAAATAAATGAATGTAAGCGGATAAGAGATGCTTCCTATGCTGTTGCTAGGTTTAGCCAGACCACTAGAATCAGTATGGTCACATGATCAAACATATATGCATATTTACATTCGCATCATTTCATATGATCATATGTGTCATTGCACCACACTCCACCTTTGGCGTTCTTATCCTGGATTCTGGGATGGTACGACCTTTCAGGTAAGTGTTTCCGATGTGTTCTTGATATTTTCTTTCCTTTTTCGGTACTAATTACCTCAAATTGATGTAATCGATAGCAATCGTTAAGTCTCTTTCGTTTTTGCGATTGCAAATCCAGGATGGGGACGCCAAAGATAGACTGTGTGTGCAGTGACACACATGATCATATGAAATGATTCGACTGTACATAGTAATTTGACTAGCTTCTGACTTAACTTTCAAAGCACCTAGGAGAACATGAAAGACGTTTTACATTCAATAACCCCAGCACTACCTCCATTTCAGCTACTAACAGTTAGATGAGAGCGCCAATCATGGCCAATGGGTATGATTTTGGACGATAGATGACAGGTCCGCCCCTTGTGCAGACTCCGCCCATTCTGTGAACTATCTAATCAAATAAATTGCGCATTGAATGCTTTCGCGATATCTTCTCGTGACACAAACATTCATAAGTAAATACAACTATGTAACTCCTTTTTAAGCAATCTAAAAGCGGTTTGTTCTATAATGGGTATTTCACTGTTTTCCATAGATTTGTTGTCGGTCCACAAAACAAGGGCTTTACAAGAATTTTCTTCCAGAAAAATTACTGCTTGTAATGCATTTAACTATATTCGGTATTTCATCACTTTCTCACATCTTCAAAAGTGAGTCTGGAAGCTCTTATTCTGCCAATTTCAATAAACTAGACTGTGTGAGGGAAACGAGGTTGTATGAGTTGTTGTACGGGTTAATGTGTTGATTATTTTCAGCAGGTATTGTAATCATCACCTCGGTTTTGATTTTTAAGTAAAAAATGGAACTTACCGCATCAAGGTAAGGATTGAACGACTGCACAGAATGTCTATCGGCTTGGCTAAGACTTTCCATCATCTCTTGGTAAAGCTCATTCCACACAACATCAGCCACTTTCACTCCACAAATCGGCTCGATTATGTGCACGGTCTTCTTACCGTATAGCTGCAAAAGAGAACACATCTGCAGTTACTCGTATTATTTATGGGTTATTTCCCTCGGTCCCCGCTCGCATCGCTCATAGCGGCATCCAACTTGCTCAAGCTATGGCACTTGGAGACAATAGTGGCAAAAAATGCGGCCGCGAAGATGAATGGAGATATTTGTGCGCGAGTGTGACAAATCCTGACCCGTGTCGCTATTAAAGGACGTGCGGTGAGATATTGTTCCCATGGGAGGCGGCTGAGCGCCTACACATCTACTCGCTTGTATTGCTGTCCTCTTGTCCCAGAAAAGTCAGAGGCATAAAAAATGATAGGCTGAGGAACAGCGCAAACTGACCTTTTCCTCGAGGTCTATCATTTGCTGGAAGAAACCAACATTTGGGCAGATAATGTTGCGACAATACTGAACATGCTTGTAGGCATCATGGAGCGACATTCTAAAAAATCTCTCAACTAGTGCGGAACTTCTGCAAAACTTTTGCGGAAATTCTGCCAACCTCTGCCGAACTTCCGCGGAAAACTTACTTTTCGATACACATCAGATACGCAATAGCGAAAGTTGCCGAACGTGATATACCCATTGCACAAAGCAGCAACAATCGCCCTGCTGACTTTCTTGCCTCGTCGATCTCCTGCAAAGTGAGACTATAGCCGAGTGCGATGTCTCTAGGTTGTTGCGACAATGGTCGCAGGTTCGAGTCCGCTCGGCGGCGGTGACGAGATCCGCGCGACCTCTGAGGAATGGAGAAGCGCGTGGTCTGAATAAGACCGAACCCAACGTGGTCTCCATTTCAGAAGATTGTATCGTGCCGTGTCCGAGTCGCTTTTAGAATTTCGGGAAATTTCCAGAAAATTGCGACCAATTGTCGTTTTTTCAAAACAAAAGATGGTTTTTTTTACTACCCGTAGTTTATTTTCGCGTCAATGTATTCATGTAGATTGCGCCATCTCACGCATTAAAAACTGCGGCTGGTGACGAGAACTTTTTCCATTTTTTTGCAATATTTTTTACTGAAATGAAAAATGTCGTTACTTACCTTGAACACGGTTGTGAAATATGGTGTAAGATCAGTGTTTTCATCATCAAGAACAGGAATATGAAGCACTTTCATATGACTAGGAGCTGAGATTCGAAAACCAGGGATCAGATTGATTGTCGTGCAGAACCGAGCTGAAAATTTTGAGATAAAAAATAAGGGCAGGAAAAAATGATCAATTAGAGGTTTAATCTTTGCCAGTATATTCGCTAAATCCAATGGCTGTTCAAAAGATGTTGATCAAGATGTTTTTATGAAAAAGTTCCAAAAATTTGAAATTGCTCTTTCATGTTTAAGTTCAATATACTTCAAACAATTTTTAGCTCCGTTATGTCTTAAGGTTTCCGAATCCTCATTTCTAAATCCTGATTTTTGAGGTTTGAGACCAATTGTCAGAGTTCTTTTTAAACCCGTAATTTCACGACTACAAAGAATTTTACGAAGGCAAATTTCCTTTCAAGGTGATTTCGCTTAACTCTTTTTGGGTATGCTACGCCAAGGTACGCAACCATTTAAGTTTTTTTATTAAATCCAACTTTTTGCTTAAAAAAATCTTTGACATAACCTATCTTCAAGAAATTGCGAATTTCCCCCGAAACCCCTTCAAATTATATTCTGGCGCATATATTTCCAAGAAAATCGATGTTTATGGCGTGTTTTGAAGAGAGATAATGGAGGGTGTATTGCTATCGGCCAGGTGAACTTCCGGTATACGGGGCCATTGGCTCGGCTCAATAACCACTTGCACACTTTGGATATTGCTATAGCAGAAAAAGCGATTTTTTTCATCTGACTATCTTCTCAATTTTTGATTAAAATCAGAAAAAAATGTCATCTCCATCCACACGATGACAGACTTTTTTCTTTCAAAAAATTTGACATGAAGATGACCTGTCAGTTTACGGACTCTTTTCTACGTAACGTAGCATTATGAGGTAATTGTCGACCCCTTTAACGGAGTATTGGCAAAAACCAATCCAAACTACTTTTTCAACGGCACGCGCACTGGCCTCTTCCGTTTGCGTTTATATAAATGTGGAAGTTCACGATCAAACTGTGCTGACCAGCAGAATGGTAACTCCTTTGCTTACTTTTGATTCGAGTCTCTGTAGTGACCAATTGGACCATGAAAGCACGTTCGCTTTTGAGATAATTTATGCAACACCAATAAGCTTGAACTTGTGACATGTATACTCAGATGCTACTGAACTTCCCCGATCCTATTTCGTAACCGCGTCTTTGTATTCTCACAACCTACGACAACATAACGACTGCTGCATGATGAAGGCGCAGAAGCGCTATAACTGAGCGGGCGCGAATGCTGCGCGCGTATCTCTCCTACCTCCACTACTATGAATCCTGCGCATGATGCGCTCTGCGGCTAGTAAAACCGCGTTCGCGCCTAAAGCTATTGCACCTTCGTCGTGCAGCAGCCTGTACTTATAAGCTCGAGAGTATGTGAGGTGGGAATTCATGTAACGGTTAATGTCAGCTTGCATCCTTCTATCACCTCTCAAAAAAAGCAAAGCAAAGAACTCTGCATCTTTTCTTTGAGATCATGGGCCTTCAATAGCGCTGCGCGCAGCTTTTGCAGTATCTGCGTCGATGATTCACCAATGCTTGCTTACTCCCAATACTTTCGATTAGGTTAGCTAAAAAATTTATTCATTCTGGTGGAAATCTCCCTGTAAACTTTTGTTTTATTTATTTATTTGAATACACACAAGTGCGCCAAAATTTTTCGTTTTTCATCCATGACAATTTGAGGGGAAGCAGTCCAAATTTACTATCAGTTTTTCAGTCAGTCAGTCCAGCAGTTTTTACTGTCACATATCAACTACCCAGAATTTTCCACAGTAATTAAAGGATAGTTATGTCCCAACATGGTTAACTTTCAAAAGCTCAATCCTTCGACTTTTTAAATCAATTTGTTGATGAAGTGATGTTGTGATGTACGTACAGATAGAATTTGGTGTGTGAATGCATGTTTTTTTCTACACAGCGTAACATTTTTTTTACCATTCTGAATTTCTTTGGTTAAAAAACAAAATTTCCTCGCATTTGCACACAATGATAAATTTTCTTCTTTTCTTTGTAGGGGTATTCTACTCAAACAGAACTCAACTGGAGTGATCTTTCCACAGACTCGAAACTGTGGACAAAAATTTGTCAGCAGGTTTTGTAGAGGCCGCAGAAGCGACCGAACCTACCTATTAGCCAACCAAATTCCTTTTGTTTCAAGTGGATTGACGGCTGGAAGGCGGACTTTCGCGTGACCTAATTAAGGCTAGATAATGATCAGAGAGCACGCGCGCGGGAAAGACGCAGACTGCGTCGCGGGCTCGAGCGTTCTCAATTAGGTCACAATACCCCGCGTTCTAGCCGCCAATCCAGTTGAATCAGAAGCTAGATATTTTTCAAATTCAAGCAGATCCATATACAAATGTGAGTTCCTACTATGACATCAATGCCGTCCCTTCCTATGGTATCTTGTATTGTTTTTGTAACAGGAAATATAAGGCAAACAAATTTGGATTAAAATCATTGTTACTCTTTACTGTACTATGTGATTCGTTCTGATTTCACAGCAAAGTTTGTGTATAAATTAATGGAAAGAGTCTTGAGGAAACTTCTTTAACTTTCCTTGTGGGTACGCATGGATGCATCAAATTTAGGGATTCGCCAAAATAATGCAGCATTTTCCATTTATGAGGCATGCATTTGCAACGTATAATTAGCAAGTACATAGAAAAGTAATTGCTTCTTCTACTTCTATGTTTGCTGTTGAGACAATCTAGTTTTTGAACGCAATTCTGCCAAAATACAAAGCTTGCATTTACTGTTACTTCTTTAGGGTTACATTGTTTACAGAATTAAATTTTTCGAATAATCTTTAGTCCATTTGAAGAGCTGACTGTTGCAAAATGCTTCTTTCACACTGAAAATTCCTGTTTCGATGTGAGTTCATATAATTTCGTGATTCTTATCTGTTGTTCCTTTATGCATGCGGTATACGGTTCGGTAATGTGTGCAAGTGCACAAAAAGCGTCGTGCACGTAAAAATAAGGCGCGTGTCACAATATCTCGACTACGGTCTCTTTAATTCATGAATCATTTACTTTATAGCAAAAACTGAAAGGTTTTATACTGAATTTAGTAGTTTACGCAACCACTTTGATACGCAACGTGTGCATTTGCACATATTAAGGACGAATCCATTTGTTACGTATATCTACTACGTTACTGTTTATGATAATATAGTAAAATTTCACTTACAGAGTGTTCGCGGTGATAGCGCTCCCAAACCTCCAACATAGAGAAACGGCCGGATTTGTGAACATTGGCGCGACTCGCGACTGATCACACGTCGTGACGTCATGTCAGCAGCAGCAGCAGCGCTTCTTGTCGCGCTGCTCTCGTCCGTGCACAAGGACGCGCGCTCCCTGAAATGCTACTCATGTTCGTTTTCATACAATGAAATGTATGATTTGGATCATCGGTGAGTCCTAAGTGGAATTAGGTGCTGTAGTCTTCACATGAGTAGTCTTTTTGTACAACTGCACCACATTTGAATTTATCAATGGAACAAATTAGTAAAAATAATTGAAGAGTGGGATACGAAAAAAAGGGAACACAAAGCTCGCACCTAAACAGAAGGTACAAACTGAAAACATTTTCCCGCCAGCTCGATTCTAAAAAGTGGTGCAATCACACAAAACGATTTCGCAAGCAAAGAAACTCTATATTGGTCTGCAAAAAAGCATGTTTTTTGCTTGTTTTTCGCCATTTGGAAAAATTGAAAGTAGGTATCACAAATTATTTTTACCACCGATTAGACAACCACGCACAAGAATGGAACAAAACTCGTCTATTCGGAAATTCGACCACCCATTTTATTTGCATCAATGCTCACGAATTCGTCACTATGTTCTTTCTATTATACTAATTCGCTTCAATGCCCCATGTGTTCATCAGAATGCTGCTTCTGCTTAATTAATATTCACAAAGCTTTTTATGGTACCAAAAAAGGGGAACTACAGTATCCTCAAAACCTTCCGATCATGTTTTTGGAACAACCTTTGTTTCTATTCAAAAGGTATTTGCTCAGTTAGCGATTTCTTGTCTTTCGATTTTATCTTTTGTCTCAAAAAGTACAGTATCTGAATAATGCTCAGCAAAGGCGAGACCTCGAAACGTGTATGTTATACTTGTCTATAGGGATAATCCAAGCGACAAATATAGCGAAAAAATAAAAAATTAAGAATTTTTCAGTCAATTTAAACGAACAAATTCCCGGTTATATAGCTTTGGCTTTGCATGAAAAATAATAGAGTAAGTGAGAAGAAAAACGGAATAACAAAGTAAGTCATAGGATGCTGTCATTCTGCATTAGCATAACAATCTATAATCTAGTAGGCTAACCAAATTAATTCATCGTTTGAAGAAAAGTTTTATAGTGCTTGCAAAGCAGCAAAAGTGTTTTTCCCTTTGTTCCACTTTCTTATATAGTTTCGTTCAGTTAAGACATGGCAAATTTACATTTGCTCTTTTTTCTTGGGGAAGATGTTCAAACAAACAAAAGCAAACATATGCTGGGCAAACGAAAAACAACGCAGTAGCATTATTAAAAAGTTACAAAAAGATACTAGTTTTTCAAATCTCAGAAGTTCTCAAAGGTATTCATGCAAAGTATGAAAATCAAGTAGCTTCCAAGTTCTTTTCTCTTCGAAAACTTATTCTGTTATTGATTTATTTATTCTTAGTCACTAATACTGAATATTCTAACGATAAAAGGGCAAATGTGAGTGTACCAAAATTCTAAACCTTTTCAAAGTGATCTCGTATACTAGCATAAAAATTGACACTGAAGATTAATGGCATAAATCATAGGTTACAATTTTTCATAAAACTCTCTTTAATTTTTGGTTCGATTGCTAGCGTTAGAATAGAAAAAAAATAGAATAAGAATGGCTTCATTTGTTTTAGATGTCAGGAAGGAAGACAGGATATATAAATTATCAATCTTTCCAAAACGGTCATCGCTTTCGTTTCGGTTAGGTATTCCTTCACTCAAAAATTCAGGAGTATCTGTAGGCTAAGGCAACTTACAGTATTCTTACAGTATCCTGGAATCTCTCCAATTTGAACGCTAGCAGCAAGAAAGGATCATTCTTTGAAATGAATGACATAAATGGGATCGATGTGGATTATAAATTCTTTTAACAATCTCTTCATCTTGGTTGTACTTACTCCTACGCTCAAAAGATGAGATGGACTTTGATTTGAAGGCCTTATTGTGGCTTACAGTATCCTTATAGTAATCTGAAACTTTCCATCAGGAGCTAATGAGAGGGAATAAGGACTTTCAGAAATTAAAACAGAATAATGTTCTAATAGCGATTACGGTCAGAGATGCGTGGTGTGCGAACGAGTCACTGGTGCTGTTCGACACAGATGAGACGGCGAAGACGTGCGCCCCATGGGAGAAGTTTTGTGTGGTAAGAGATGTCAACAGATAGGGGAGGTTGGGGGGCAAGTCGACGGGGGGACAGAGCCGAGATCCGCTCTAGATAACGCCAAAAAGCCCGAATCGCAACTTGAAGTGCTCTTTCAGACTGCTGTCAATACGATAAACAAGGCGTTCACGTCGGTGAGCCGTGGATGTGGTGAACGGTGTTCGGAATTGTGCGAATCGGTCGGATATGGGCAGGATCAGGTTTGCGGAATTTTGATTTGTAAAGACTATAGGCTAGGGTACATCTAATACAATTTCATGCAAACAGATTACTTATGTTCCACAAACTGCTTTGGCACTGCTTGTACTCTTCGATTCAACTGGCTTGGCTGCTCGAAGGTGGGGCTTCGTGACCTAATTAAGGCTAGGTAATGATCAGAGAGCACACGCGCGAGAGAGACACAGACTGCGACGCAAGCGCGAGCGGCCTTATTAAGCTCTCAAAGCCGCGCCTTTCAAACCAGTTGAATCAAAAATTATTTAGAAAAGTCTGTACTTTTGAGTTTTGTGTTTTAAAAATGTTTTGTAAACGAGTGTAAATTGAGCACAGGAGATCTTGTTCACTCCCAAATCACAACTAACGTCACCTACCTCGGAACGGGTGGATGAAAATTTCTGAGCAAGGTTCAAAAAAATCGAGAAATTCATAAGACTAATCCTGGCTGATAAATGCAGGCACATGTCTTGTTCTCAAAAAGTAGTTATCGTTTTCTTGGAAAAGTATATTCTTATGGGGGTCTGTCGTCAGAAGCACGATGAGTGTGCTGACAATAATGCACTGTGGTGCTTATGAGGACCTCGAAGTACAGTAATCAAACTTATGAGAATTAGGAGAGTTTTCTTCCTGATATTGCCGATTTCTTTTGAATTAGAGAGAAATTTGTGAGCTATCCCAGTTGAATACAAGTTTTTGCTATATCTTCTATTTTTTCCTAATTCTGTGTATTTTATGTATTTTTTTGAGTATTTTTCCTGTCAAGGAGCCAAGTACGCTTGAGACTATCTCTCATTGTTTGCACCCTAGATAACATTTGATTCAATTGGATTGACGGCTGGGAGGCGGGGCATTGCAGCTGTAAGGCCGCTCACGCCCGCGACGCAGTCTGCGTCTCTTCCGCTCTCGTGTTCTCTGGTCATTTCTAGCCAGTTAGGCCACATAGCCCCGCCTTCCAGCCGCCAAGTCAGTTGAATCAAAGGGTTCTATGGCAGCGCAAAAAATAAGTCATAAACTTTTGCAAAAAAGGTCTGGTCCCAACGGCTAATCGGCAAAGCCCTCTTCAAAACGTCATTCATTCAGTTTTCATGAGCATTTCGATATGCTAGACAGATAATTCTCTCGCAGCTCTTTTGGAGAATTTTTTTTACTGTCCGCTCATACTAATGCAATAAAATAAAGTGTCGGTAAACATTCAGTTCATGAGTTTCGCGCGAAAACTATGCGGACAACACGCAGTTTGGCAAACGTAGACGATATAAATTCAATTCTCTCCCAGAAAAACCTGTGCCAACATTTGAGAGAATACATTTTGAAAGAATACTTTACCAATGGAAATTGTCAGTGTAAACGTTGCAAGCTGCTCCAGTGTATCTAAACTGGTTTGCTGTACTTATACAGAACAGCAACAAAAGACCAAATGGAAAAAAAGTTGGTCACATCTTTGAGAACCCGCAACTCGTTTTCCAAACGGGTATCTCTGAGATTTTGGGAGTCCAAAATTTTCAATCATGAATGTTTGGCGTAACATACTTTCAAAGGGTAGACCGTACAACAGTGAAATCGAATGGGATAATCAAATGGATGCTTATGGAGCTTTAATAAGATATTATATGCTTACAAAAGCTTACAATGTTTTACTTTTGACTAGCAGGAATAGCAGAAAAGTGATTTTTTTCAACAAGGTCTGAATTAGAAAATTAGCATTAACAGTATCATTGCATGAAACTGGTGGTGTTTTTTTCTGTTTTCAAATCGAAAAGCACATCTTACACCATCTTTTACTTTGTCCTTTTCCTCTGTGTCTTTGTCATTTGAAAAAAAAATTTCATGGAGTAATTTCAAAAAATAATTACCGCAAAGGCTCGAAAGTGATGCACGCTCACTGGATGGATCGAAAAAGAGTTGATTTTCGTAAATAAATGAAGTAATTTTTCAAATCTTATCTGGCTTCAAAGTTCAAAAATTTTCGCGGACATGGCGTGCCAAAAAATCTTTGAAGAAAGACACCTGTCTCGATGGAACGAAGTGAGCTAATGCGATGTGACAGCTTTCCAGCTCATCATCGCCTCTTCCAGACATCTGCTTTTGATGAGCTATATAACTTCTGCTCAATAATATCCTCAAAACATCTGTTACATGTTTTGTATCTATCTGCAGAGAAAGGGGGGATCCCGATTGAAGGTTCAACACATTTGCGAGGATTTATTTTTAGGTTGCCGGTACCGCATGATCGAGCGTTGAGCATTTGCGCGGCGGATACGTGTGATAATAATAAAAAAAAACTTGCTGCTGGTGGAGGACATCAGGTCGCCGAAAGGGTAGGGAGGGGGGAGGACAACTGTAGTGAATCACGCACCTCTTTGCATCAGCTCTGTGCTAGCTGTCCGCGCGGAGGACCCTATCGGCGACCTGAGGTCCTCTGTCCAAATAGAGAAAGAGCTTCTTATAAACTTTGCCTTATCACGACAATGTCCAAGAAACTTCGAGGGGTGAGGGGGGAAGGAGAGGGATGTGACAAAATTTTGCTCTGGTAGCACTCAAATCATATCCCGAACAATTTTTTCATATTTTACCGAGTTCAATTTCTTATAAGTTCTATTGTATAATCTAATATATAAAGAAATCATAAGCTGCATTCAAAAACCATCAAATAGCGGGAAACCACGTGCGGTCCGAAGCGCGCGGATGCACTCTATGTAGCACCTTTAATTACTGGTTCACTACTCTCAACTAAGTATGAAAAGAAAGACGATTCTCAGAAATTGAAATGTTGGGCATTTCAAAAAATTAACTATCCAGTCTGAAAAGCGGATAAAATCGGGTTCATTAGGATTTGAGCATTTTCTATCTATTAAGCCATGAGTCACCATAGCGCCAATATCGGCAGCCGCGTTACAAGCACGCTCGCGTGCGTTCAGCCTGCAGCGCGCAATCTCGTGCAGTCGACTTTACAGTCTATAGTGAGATTCGCGCTGTACAGGCATGTCTGTCTACGCGCATCACATGGGTTAACGCGTAAGGCTTTGCGTTACGGGAGGTACGTGTCGCATGCCTCAACGCACGTTATACGACGCGCAAGATTACGATAGCTCATTGTGCATAAAAGATCTTCACCAATATAAACCAATTCTGAAACTTAGAATTTGTTTGGAAAAAAAATAACTGCATCGGAGGGTAGTATTGCGATATTCGCATCGCAACAAGTAAGCGGCGCGGGCCTCTTTATAGCCAAGCAGTTTAACGGTATCAGCTATATAAATCTCGGTCATACATAAAAGCTTTTTTCAGAACTAGAAAATGCGCATAAAAAAGAAAAAACCTTCATGGGAGACTTGTTGCGTGAGAGATTCGCGCCGCAGCGAGCACGTGACGCAAGCCATTATACGCCACGCAGGGTTACGGTATCATGCTGTGCAAAAAGAGCGTTTCCATAAATAAAGTCGTTTTGAAGCTATTTTCTGCGCATAAAATTTCCAAAAGCAGTGTCAAAAAGGGAGGAAGGGAAAGGTAAGGAAAAAAGCATAGAGTAAACGGGGAAAGCGAAACAAAGTTGACTTTCTTCGAAAGGGAGTCATTATTTTCTGCTAACAAAATTTAAAAAAAAGAGAAAATTTACCTCTCATCTCGATCGACGACATTTAATTGAAAAAGGCAGGCAATAAACGATCTCGAACAATTCATTGCACGCAGCAAAGACGAAATGCGCAAAAGCAGCCCATTCGATGGGATTTTCAGTGAAATTACTAGCAATTTTCATTTCAGTCACGCATGGCAACGGATATGCATTGTTCGGAAATCTTTTTTCCATCCAGTGCGCTTTTTTCTCCCTGACTAACAAATATTTTTCATGCAAGAAAACGAGAGAAAACCCATTCGGGTGGAAATTTCCATAGAAACGGCTGAATTGTTCAAATATTTACCCAGAGAGCGTGCAAAGCAGCGGATGGCGTTCGTGTTCTGAAACATCGGACATCGAAATAGGAGCGGAGCCGAGGCAGACTGACTTTTAACTAAATGTGGAATGGCAAAAGAAGTTCACATTTTGTATGAATGAAAATTTTGTTGTGAACGAAATTGGACATTACAGTTGAATTTTAAAAGCTTTACGACTATGCCTAGCTTACATTTTTATGCACTCCAATAAAATACGTCATTTGAGGACTAAAATTTTTAAAATTAGAGGGCAGATGTTCTACAGAATTCAATTTTTTAAAAACTTTTGTAATCTAACGTAGCTTTCTAGCGTTTATACTCGAAATGTCTCACTATATACTGGGAGTAGATTGGAGGTAAATAATAAATAATGTTTCCTGAGACAAATTCACTCTATGCCTGTTGATTCCAAAGGAAAAAGATCTCACTTATGTAGATAGCAAAGATTGTAATTCTGAAGGATTTTGTTTGATTAGCTGTGAGTGGTTGTGATTCATAGAACTTCGTTAGCTACTACAGTACTGGACATAATTATAAATCCACTCTTGGTGCAAAAGTTTTGTCAGTTTTTTCAATCCATTGGCAAGCACGCTAAAATGAAGATAAACATATACTTCAAAAAGTATCCGATGCAGAATTTCTTTCTCTTTTCAGCAGCTAAACTCCCATTGTGTTTCGTTGCGAGAGTGACAAGATATTTGCTGGAAATTACAACTGCTCGTTTTTACCATGTCCGACTTTCACTAATTTTCAAAATTTTTGTATGAGACATACGGAGGGGTTCTAATAACCACCAGATAGTGCAAACCTTTTGCCAACAGGAGCAATTTTTTGTAAGCCCTACGCCTTGTCTTTTAGAATTTCTACGAAATTTATGGAGAAATTCGCAGTATTTTTCAATTTCAAGAGTGCGCACTGACGTAACTTATGTTTCAAAATATTCATAATTTAAAGCGAGAATCGCTCATTTACTTTGTAGTGGTAGGTTTCGCAATTTTTTCAAAAAACAAAGACTTTCAGAAAATTATTTGGCAAAATCCTGAAAAAGCAGCTAAAAAAAGAAAAAAATTGCTTCTATTGGCAAAAAGTTTGCCCTATCTGGAGGTTATTAGTGCTCCTCCGAAAATCTCATACAAAAAATTTGAAAATTAGTGAAAGTTGGACATGGTAAAAACGAGTGGTTGTAATTTTCGGCAAATATCTCGTCATTCTCTCATTCGATACACAACGTGAGTTTAGAAGCTGGAAAGATGAAGAAATTCTGCATCGGATACTTCTTGAAGTGCTTGTTTATCTTCATTCTAGCGTGTTTGCCGATGAATTGAAAAAAAACTGACAAAACTTTTGCACCGACCTAATGTTTGGAGCCTTCAAAAAGTTCGTTCGCAAGTCAGTCTGTTTAGACAAATTAGCAACATCGATGCTTAAAATTTTTTTAAACGAATCGGAATTACAGTGAGCTTGGAGATAATGCATTGTATGATAAGTATTTCAATATCTTTACTATTGAAATGCTAAGAAATCCAGAATAAACCTAATTTAATCTCTTTAAAAGATAAGATTTTGAATAATCAATTTGCTTGATGACGAAAATGCAAGCACGAGCTCTCTGGCTCTCTACTAATGAATTTCAGATTCTAACTCTGCTCTATCTTAGGGTAGCCAGAATTTTATATTCTCTATCTTCTCAACTTACTTATTTATAAACTTTTTATGAGGACCTACAAAAATGCTTCTTTCTGAAAGTTTTATAGATACTGAAGAATTACTTCATCATAAAGTGCAACATTGTAATACTCTTTGATTTTGCGTCAATTCCACACTAGTTAAAGATTTGTTAGCGGCGAAGTCGTGGTGGTCCGGCAAGACCGACGAAATCTCATCACTCGCATAACTGAGTCTGACACGGCTTGAAGTAATTGATCAGTTTTGATGGAGGTCCGAATGACTTTCAGTAAAAACTAATAACTCTCGGAGAACAAAACCCAGCTGGTTATACTGTAATTTTCGCCATTGTTCACTTAGACGAATTTGAAAGAGTTAAGAATGAAACTCACAGACGTGTTGTTACTGGCCGTGGCCGTTGAATGTATAAGATATGAAGTCGTGGATCAGGCTCAAAATTGTAGTAGCTGTTAAAATTCTGAAGAAAAATCACTGAGTAAATTCTGAGTGATAAACGACAAAATCTTCGAAATTGAGCAATAAACTGCGCGAGGAGTGGCATTTCTAGATGTAAAAGACGAATATCTCTGAGCAAATGCATCGCAAAAGCTGTATAGCCCCAAAAAATTAAAACTAATACAGATGCATAGAACGAGAAGTTTTTAGTTTGGATTAGTGCCAAATCATTATTTGTGGCAATCAATGGCGGGCCAAAAAATGCGAAATTTTGAAAGTGATCAACATAAGTTTAGAATTGTGCAAATGATTATTATCACTTTTGACAAATTCAAACAATCTTTTCAATGTCTAACTTTAAATTGGCTCTGTGAAAGAATTTCTACGATGTTAAAGGACCTTGATTTTGGAGAGCATTCCAAGATATTCTTTGATATGACTAATACTAATTCCCTTTATTGGCAAATTTTTTGTCTCTCTTTTTCGAGAAAATATAATACTTTCTGGGACCATTACTGCTTGGTGCAGCTTAGTGCTACAAATTCCACTTTTGATACAAAATTTGAAAATATATACAATAGAACATTTCATAATCTTTTTTGGACACAAAACTTTGCACAGTCAAATAAGTAAAATGCGCTCCAACCCAGGAAAACAGCGAAATTTTTAATATTTGCTGAAGTTAAAAATCGGCAATGTGCAGAAAATACATGTGATCGTGGATGTAACACTATCTTCCGAAAAAATAAATCAATAAATCTGCATGAGAGCGGAAAACTGCCGAACATATTTTCTGCCAAACGCTCGATAGCCACATGTAACGTTGAAAGAGTAAGTGACACGGAACAGGCTGAGAAAGGGTTTTTAGAGGGTTAGAGTCGACAGAGCATGCTCAATTTCACTAGCTGGCAAGCGTTATTTCGGGAATTCGTCACGCTGTGCAGCGCATAAAATTTCGGATCTTTTTTTTCATCACACCGGCGCAGTCGCTTAAGTTCAAGTGAAGCGTCAGCTGCTGATAAGAGCCGGCTGTCGTCTGGCAGACAAGTCGATAATAAAAGTTATACTGATAATTTATTAGCAGGATTTGAAAAAAATCATCTTGAGCTAAGAAGTGAGCGCGATATGATGGAGTAGAGGTAATCAGCGGGAAGTAAAGCATGCCTCAATTTAAGATAATAGAATTGAACTAAGTACCGAATTCTATAAAATTTTTGATGTGCTCTAGAACTGAAGTAGATGATGAAAAGATGTAAAATCCAGTTTTATCCAAAAAAACATGCCTTGTCATTGACTAATAAAAGTAGAAGTAACAATAATTCTAACATAGGAAAAAGTTAAAGTGTTCAGAAGTAGGTGCTTTAAGCTAGCCAAAGATTCAACAAAAAAAGTCAGCCAATTTACTTATAAAAAAAATCCTCCTTCAGGTATCGTACTGTTGCAACTCAACTCTGACAGATGTAAAACAAATATTCGCCTCACTAACCCTCTCTCTCTCGCCCTTCTTTCTAATGTTTGCATGGCAATTGTGTTGAAGAGCAGCTATGTATTGGTTCGAGATCATTGTAATCTTTACTTGATCACCTAGTCAAATTGCGGTTTTTTCAGTTTCCTCCTCCCACTCCTCTCTCTCTCTCACTCTTGAGTGATTAAATTTACAAAAGTCAGTTGTTTCACGGCTGTCTTACTTTGACTCAAATGAACAAAATTCCGAATACTAAGCGTATTGTTCCAAAAACTGTTAAGTGACTGAGCTTGAAAGCAGTAGCTTGGCTAAACCTTTTATAGATTTTGGTGGTATCTGTTACATATTGGGCCTTACAAGTACACCGTAGCCTCATCCCCTCCCCCCCCCCCCAATTCACTTCTACTGAAAGTGCCTCAATGGCGGGCCTTTTGAAATTCGTTCTAAGTCTTACATGGATCATGAAATGGTGCATGGAGTTAGAGCTACATGGTTACTACCAGTGGCGGTCGCAGCATTTCCTCCCGAGGGCGGGGGCAGCGACAAAAAATTTTTTTTCAAGAAGGTGCGTGGAATGCATTTTTTTATTGCGTTAGCCACGCACTCCGAAAAAATATTTGGGGGTTTCCTCGAACTTTTTGCTATTTCAAAAGCATTAAAATTTAAAAAAGGGGCGTTTGGCAAGCTACGCCTTCAAAAAAATTTTTACAAGACTAATTTGCATTTTTAAAGAATTTCAAAAATGAATTGTTTACAAGAATAAACGAGTCACTCGCACATTTTTATAACGCATATAGGTAAATTTCAAAAATTTCGCCACCCATTTTCGAGGGTCCCCTCTCCTCGGTCCGCCACTATCTACTACCTAAACCATCGAACTAACAAGAGTCCATTTTGGCGCCCCATCTGCTCAGGTGTAATCAATCACTCGCATTTTTATACTGTTTAGGTGACACCTTCCTGAGTTCCTCCGTGGAAAAAGTATGGGTTGTAAAATTTGAATGGACCGCAGGGTAGCGCTCAGACCTTTACTGGTTTCAAAGACTGTTGAGGGAAGCAATTTCAAAGAGATATGGACAACAAATTTAGGCTGTTTGGCCTATAAGCACTTAATGCATATTCGACTGATATGCAGAGTAAGAGGACTATAATTGACTATAATTTGACTGACTTTGACCATAATTTACGGCAAATGCATCATAAAAATCTTTCACGCATAAGCGCGCCAAACTCTCAATTATGTGAGAGAGAAAGTTATGCTTCATTGAATTTTGTGCATTTTTTCTATGAAGACAAGCTATTTTGGTGGTTGAGCGTTTCCCTTCTCACTCTAGGGAACTTACGAAACAAACGATTGAAAAGTGTTTTATTCGAGGAAATTTCAAAATAATTACGCTAATTCTGATGCCATTAATCTTGCCATTTGCTTACTCAAATGATAAGAATTTCAAGGATGCGAAGGATATGGCGAAAGCTTTCTAGTTTGCTCTCCTTTGGATATACCACTATAAGTAAAGAAAATGAACAGATTTGATCAAAGGTCTTCAAAGCGTAGCTTTAATCGTGCACCAGAAAGGACCGCTAATTCTTACTGTCTAAATTTATTTGAGTATTCGTTCATGTCACAGTTTTGCTAAGTTTACAGCTTCTTAAGAGTTCTGTTTACAACTAGGAAATTGATGCACAAATCTTTGGGTCATGGAATAGGGTTTGAACGATATCACTAAAAGCCAGAGACTGCTGTGCTGTTGCTGACCATCGTAGTGTCATAAAATTGTACGAATTGGTGAATGCGCAAGGTTTATGATTGAAAGCTCGCATAAAAAGCTTATTTGCGCTCTTACACTAAACGATAGCCCATTATATTTCAATTCTATACGGCCAATACACAATGAGATGGTTGAGTTTTGGTTCACCTTTCCTTATTGCCTTCCACTTCCTGACAGACTCTAACAAAAGGAGCGGGGGGGGGGGGGGTTAAGGCTTTCTCCACCCCTTCGAGCGACATACGAGGCAGTCCAAAAGGAAGGCGCAGTTAATCAAATCGGAAGCTAAATGCATTATTTTGCAGCCTTCTAAATGTTTTTAAAAATACCACGAGAATTGTAAAGCTTAAAAAAATAAAGGATACCTTGAAAATGTAAGAGGATGAGAAACTGTAAATCAAGCATTTTGGCAACGTATCCTGAGCCTCAGCTCTATAAGAAACTGTCGCGGCTCCCGCAGAGCAGCTCCTCGGAACCCTGGGATTGCCATATGCCGCGTTTACTTGTTGCGCCTTTTCTAGCTGCCGCAGGACCTCTCCGACTGGAAACGATTTCAAGTGGCGAGGTATAAAAGACTGCGCGTGAGAGCAGCCTTTGCCTCGTTGTCCTCATTTCAATTATTGATTTTTATCAACTTGGCCTCATTTTCAGCAGCTCCTGCATGAGAGAATTTTCGGTTAAATGGTCAAGCATGGGTGTCTTGTGTATTGGACGCGCAGGAGCGCGGAAGATTTTTTGAGTTAAAAGATGACCAAGAATGTGGAAGTGGAGCATTCTATACGGACCAAGGCTTCCAGCGGCAGACCCTGTTGAGGAACCCGGATGTTTAGATTTTGATTGAGCCTTAAAAGCATCGGCAGCACCAATGACGAAACGATGGGGCTCGTTCCGTGTCATTAGTTTGAGTACCCCTTTTAGGTTAGAAGTTTTGTAGTGTAGTAGTTTTGTTATGTATTTTTTCCTTATTTAGTATGTAGATTTACTCAAGTAGACGTGCGTTATGTGTGGGCAGTTGGTGTTGGGTGATCGCGTCGAGTGGACGCTCCGAAGGTACCGTCGGTTACGGACGTTTAATGTCTATGGTCCAGGTCTAGTCGTGTATGGCAGTCGAGCGAGACTAGGGGAGCTGGCCCGCCGAGCTGCTATTGAATGTGCGCAAGGTGTTTGATTCAGTAATGAGTAATGCAAAGTTATGACAGGCAAAAATCACGTGAGGTCTTCCTTACACGCATATGCAATTCTCCAAAATATGTACATTTTCAAATAAGTCAGGAAGCCATTGCGCAGAAGTTCAAAATTTTATAAAAAGGGGCAAAAACTGAACGCCGTAGAATTTAGAGCGGAATTTGGACACTTACTATAGTGAACATGCTTTTACAGTAAAAAAGTTATGCAGTGCCTATGTTAACTGAGGATTGAGAAGAGGATTTTTTTTTTGAAAACTCTTTTGAAACAGCCTTTTTTAACTTGTAGAAGATAGCTCCTGTAGTATTGAAGTAATAACCAAGTAAGCGCAGTGTTAAAGCGACTAAAGGAGACATAAGTTTTATATCATAAAGATTTATTATCCAGCTTTTTTAAGCTCACGAGATTTTTCGCAGATTTCAAAACCATTGAGTGCAATATAAATGGTTGTTATCTAAGGTGAATTGCGACGATTGCTGCGAAGAAGACCTCTGCAATGCAAACTTTTCCGTCACCTATTATCAGGAGATGATGAGCCGACAGTACACGTCTTGGACTGTTCCGCTCAAGGGAGAAATTGAATGGAATAGAAAAAGCAAGCTTAAATTTCCCTACTAGACCGTTACGAAGCTGTTCATACGAGGTTTACGTAAGATTTCAATATTTGCTGTTTTCTGTACTTATGAGTCCGTAAATGCTGCACTGTCTATAAATAAACATGTTATTACTGCCTCATTGCCCTTTCCTCCACTTTTTATTTTCTTTCTGTTAGAAAAAGGTTGAGGATGTTGTTCGTCTTAATGTGAATGTCTTGAAGAAGAAACTTGACAGCGAAATGTAAATTTGATTTCCACGTAGAGTCATCGGAAGGAAAGATTTGTCACACATCCTCAAAATGGTTTCATCTTGACGCGAACGTTGCGAGCAAAATAGAAAGAAGCTCGCGGGTACGGGGACTGCGACCTTTGGCCATATTCCGCGATTATAGCCCCTTGAGGTTCAGAAAAAAAGGAATGCAGAATAAAAAAGCGTCTCAAGCTCTAGGAAAATTAAGCGACTGATGGCATGCCAATAACCTTTGTCACAATTTTTGATGCACCTTTTCAAAACATTTGAGGCGTTGAATACGTTTCAGCAAATTAATGTTTTTTAGAAATCAAGAATACACTGTGAAACGCCGAGGACGTAGAACTCGTCACGAAAATGATGGGTGAAGCGTAAGAAAACAGGTGCAAAAATAATATGCTCAAGAAGAAGAAGCACAAGTTTGAATGATTCCAAATATGAAGGTCTCGAGCAGTTCCCAGTCGAGCGGTCAACAATGAAAAACGGATGACCATTGAGGAATGCTGCAAAAAAGACTTAGAAACTACAGTAACAAAAATCTTTTGCTCTGACTATTCAATTCCCCCTTTTTTGCTATGAAAATGTTGCAGAAAATTCGCGTTTGAAAAGAATAACTCTGTGAAGTAAACATAATTATAAAATTACGTACCTCTGAATCAAATATTCGAGCTTCCAAGAAAGCAGGCTTGTACAGAAGAAAAAGCAAGGTAGCATTTGTCAGGTAATTTCGCAACCAGGGGAGCAACGGGGTGAATTAAGCGCGCCTGTACGAGTGTCTGTCGTAGGCGGTGCCATTCTTCACTTACTAATTTGCCTACTTGCTTCATTTTTCATATCCTCAACAGTTTATTAGAAAAATTCGGCCTCTATGATATGGGTATCGAGTGGGCCGCGAAAATCCGAAAACGAAAAAAAAACATTGTGAAGTATTTATTCGGGTACTATTTCCCCTTATTTCCGCCTCTCGTCCGCTCTTCGATCTGCCTCATCCTCGTCCACACATCATAACAGGCTAGCTGTTAAAGGAGTTGTAGTGACATGAGGAGAATGTGCAAAAAGGAGAGTTACCCAATCAACAATCTACAATTGCTTGTTGAAGCAAGTCGATCCTCATTGGAGCTTACAAGATATGCGAAACTTCTCATTGTTGTAAGCCTGGAAGCTCTCTACAATTTTATTGAAAGGGATATCATCACACGCAGATTCTTTTGTCTACCTCGGGCAGATGCTCCCCACGTGTTAATGGTGAAGAAATTTTTCGGAAGTATCGGAATAACAAATGGATTTGGCAAATGCGGCAACTTCTTGAAAACGCAAATTAGGTGTTTATCAATGGTGTTATTTTGATACCATTATTTTTACATTATTGTTGAACTGTAAAACATGGGCAGTCAATAAAATGTCGTTAGTGTCATTTCTCTGCGATAGAGAGGAGTGAAACGCCTACCGCTCAGAAAATGGTCGAAAGGCTCAGAGGTTGGTGGAAAACCTTTATGATTCTACAATAAAGCTGAAGGTTTGTTATACGGTATGCGGGGAAGATTGTCGATTAGCCTTTGTCATTTTTGAGAAGAAAAAAAGGAATAGAGAAAAATAGAAAATGCCACGTGCTGGACACCTGTTAATGGCCGAAACATTGGTAATAAGAGGCCAAGGAGAAGATGGGAGGGGGACGTTTGAAAAAAGTATAGTGTCCTGAATTTGCTCATAAATGGCAAGAGCAAGCAATTTTCGTTAATGGAAAAGGCTAGAGTACGTATAGCGGCCCTGCTGACCAACCAAAGCCTTAGGTTTAATCATTACCAGAGTTGAGCAAGATGTCAGGCACAAGTTTTTCGAAAACGACCTCCCCCTCCACAGAAGTCCTCAAACGACCCCTTCTTCCTCCTCTTGACCTCTTGAACAACATTCTGGAGGACAGATCCTTTGCTAGACTATTTTCAGATTTTTGAGAACCGTACGTCCGATTTTCTGTGACTGCACTTTACAGTCACATGTAATTTGACGGCTGATTTTGATCTGCATGGGCCCATTGGAAGGGTTATAGTTTTTCTAGGGATAGGGCATTCAGCTTTGAATTTCCATTATAGCAAGAAGAAGCTATGAGCTCAATACTCATACTAGAAACGGAGCGATTTATGGATTTTGAAGGGAAGTTTAGGGGTGAGGCCCAACCCCTCGGTTACACCTGACCCGATTTACTTTATCACCAAAAACCTTTATCAATCTTTTCCACCTTGATTTTGTATGATTCGCTAACATAAACCTTGAAATTTCTACAGTAGGTGCTTGAGCTTACCTCGACTTGTTTTGGCTGTGTGGTGATAGGTGGAGTTGAAGCACGCAAGGTGGAAAACGCGGTGACTAACATTCTGACAGCACTTCTTAATCCATTATTTGGAAGCAGTATAAGGTCCACTTTCTACCGTAGACACTGATAGAGAGTAATACTTTGTCATGAATACAAAAAGCTGACTTCTTTCTTTTTTGTGACCAAGTTGACCATGTTTGAAAATCATGCTGTTTAGACGTTGGGAAACACTAGGAAATGTATAGGTAGTGTTTTGTAGAGAGCTCATTGAGGTGATTTGGCATGCTGATTACGGAAATCATACCCAATTCACATAAAAACCTTCTTTGGTGACCTTACGGTATGTGTAAGGTAGAAGAATTGGATTTTGATTGAGAATCCGAGTTAATCAGCATGCTGTTTATGAAAGTCTTCCTCTGGTAGTGTTGTGAAATTCACTATTAAGCGCTTTTCTTCTTCACCTTACTCGATAGTAGTATTATCTCGCTTCTTGATTACGACTCCGTCCTCCCCCCCCCCTTTGCTCTTACCCCCAATACAACACCCCCCCCCGGGGGTCGGGCGCGCCTGACTCCACGCTCAACCGTGGTCATTACTATTTTTACATGAAGTAAAGCCATTGAGATTTGCTAAAGATGAAGACAAAGATTGGATGTTGGGAGACCTTAGACTTTTTTATATTACTATATTTGTACTAAAGGTATAAAATGTAAATATTACGGTACAGTCGAACTGCGTAAGTCTTACGTTCTCGGATTTTATCCTATCTTATTTGATCATCACTTACGTTAGTGGTTTCAACAAGGTAGGCAAAAACATGAAGAGAGAATACCAAGCATTGCTTCGAACCTATTTCCGGATACGAGCAAAGAGCTTTGACCAAGTGAAATAAAAAAGGTCTTCTTGTGGTCCAAAACCAGATAGTAAAGTACATGACTGAACATCGTAAGTGGATTCCGAGTGTCTCATCAAAAATAGCACTTGAACAAGCGCGTAAAACAATGGTCTTGGAACTATGCTAACTATCCAACATGTTGTGGGCAGCCTCTCCAGCCTAGCATAATCAAGTAAAGCAGACGAGCTTCCGCATGAGGGTCTATTTCCTTTGCCACCAAGAATTCATTTACATAATCTTTGCTCGACGATCAGTGGAAGAGCAGAAGGTTGCACAAACTTTTTAGCAGATTATGGTTGTGGACAAAAACTGTTTCCTATACATTGAGATTTTCTACAGTAGGTTCATAGGTCAACCAAAGGTAATTAATTCGATGATTGTATAAACCGAGCAAAACGGCAAAACGAGCATACACAAGTCTCGGTAAGTGCCAGCTTCGAATTTTCAAACTAAAGTTCCATGATCTCACAATTAGATTGAAAACCCCATTTCATCATGACTCTGATAAAAGAGAAAATTTATTTTTACAAAATTTTGGCAAAAAAGGTGAACGTGAATTCAGCTTATCAATGCAATAAAAAATACTTTTAGCGATGACAGTCTTTTCTCTGCGACCTTCACCTGCAACAGCAAATCGCGTTCAGAAAAGAAAGATGATTGAATTTATGTACCCCACCTTGATACTTTAATCTTTCGCTCAATTACAAACTGAAGCGCGATAATCATCAAAACTTACTACTTAAGCTTATTTATGCCAAAAAATGAGGAGAGCCAAGGATTTAGTTCGGTTTCTCACTAAATGAGATGATTTGAGCGTTTTATTAGACCAAAATAAAATTCTGCAACTTATTCAAACTCTCCTTCATACTCCGAACCAACCCAATTGGTTTGATGATCGTCTATAAAATACCAAATCGAAGAAGAAGAATTACGGCATGTGACTTTTTGAAACTTCACGTAAAATAATTAAAATTAATAGAACTACATATTAGGCTGAAAACTAAGTTTTGCAAATGCTTTCATAACTTAACTCTCTTTGAACATGTTGCGCACAAACTTTGGCTACATGTAGACCTCAATGTGTTCTATCTACAATCATGCGCAAACCGTTTAATTTTTAAGAACGAGTAAAAAAACTTACAAGCATTTTTTCAAAAATAGTAAATTTCGAGGATTTATGAGGTTTTAAGGGAAAATGAAGCCGTTCGCAACCCACATCATGCATAATGATCCGAAACTGTATGTGAATTATTGCTTGAGGTCGACTGATTTGGCTCAGTAGGAAAGGAATAGATTTGAAAGACAAGTCGAGTTCTAACGCCCTCACAAAGTTGAAGTACACAAGGCTGGTGGGTACAACCATCAATGACTAAGGAGTGGGAACCTCAAAATCGCGGAGACTTCATATATTGAGCTTATCCGACCTGCTAAACACGAATATCATTTTTGTTTGTCAAACTAAAGTATTTTCTATTGTTTACGGTGAGATCCCATACCGCTAAACTACAGTAATCTTTCGAAAAGCCCTTACCATGCAAATTTAGCATGTTATTCGTGATTAGCATGTCGGAACCTCCCCCCCCCTCTACGCCAAGTTTCAGCCAAATTCGTAATGATTTGCAATTTTCCCCTTTATACTACATAACTACCGTAATCCTCACTGCGACGTCAAAAGTTGGCGGAACAGCAGCTGTACATGTAGCTTACTTTATAAACAACAGACTGGCAAAGTTTGAGTGCTTCATACTAAATGAGAGCAAGATTATTTTGTGAGTTGCAAAACTTAGTTTCAAACCTAATATTAGGTTGAACCGAAAGTTCGTTCGCATTCAAAAGATCTAAATTCTCTCTCTCTTACTACACTCTTGCACGACAAAAACGTTAATAGGAATAGCAGAATTGGACATCAACTTCCTAAGGGCTCCTTCTTGCTTTTTATTGAGCTTCGGTTGCAGAGATAAAATATGAAAAGAAAATCATTTCTATTTCGCAAATTTGGCAATTTTGGTACTCTCCCGTTATCCGAACTCATTTTTTCAAAGAAGGATTTCTTTTCTGATCTTCTATTATATTTGGTCGCAAATTCACAAGAAAGTATATTAACCTTCTGCCACGAGTTAAAAAAATTTGACATGTCATCTACATGTTTAACAGGTTTTACCAAGGGTTTGTGTTGTTGTAGTTGGCAAAAAATTGCTCTAGTTGGGAAAAGGTTTCTTCTATCTGCTGGCTATGGAGGCTTCCCCAAAAGGCAAATAAAAACTATGAAAACTCGAGAATTAGAACATTGTGGAAACGAAAAGGCAATCTCCGGCGATTATCTCATTACTCTTCCAACAAATCACACTGTGATTATAGCGCCCTAAAACAGAAATGAATTCGCATCGGATACAGCTTGAATTGTTTCTTTATTGTTTATTTTAGCGTGCATATTAGCCAGTGGATTCTAAAAAAAAGATTTTTTTGCACCGACCTAATAATACTTGATACCAGTGCCTGGCCGAGAAATTGCGAAATTTTTGTAAACGATCAATGTAAGTTTTGAAACTGTGCAAATGACTTGTTTTCATTAATTTCTGAAAATTATTTCTTCAGTGTTATTGAAATTTAATCTATCTCTGTGAGAAATTGCAGTGTTGAGGTCCTCAAAAATTTTAAAAAGCATCCCAAAAGTTTTTCTAAGGTTATGACTATTACTACTTCCTTCAAAGGTATTTTTTTGCCCCTCCTCTCTCTCTCGAAAAAAACTTTCTGGGAACATCATTGCTTGGTACAGCTTGACTAAATGATTTTTGGTTTATGATGTTAAGCTTTCCAAGATTGGTAGTCCTTTATTGTCAGTAACAGTCAACAATCAGTACGGTCTACGTTTCGGCGAAGATCGCCTTTTTCAAGACCTTCAGCAATACTGTATAGGGTACGCCTATCACTCTGACAACGTGACCACTATATTCGCCGTTTAGTGTGACAAAAATATAAATATTAGGTTGGTGCAAAAGTCAGTTTTTTCAATCCATCGGCAAACACGCTAGAATGAAGATAAACAAACGCTTCAAAATGTATCCGATGCAGAATTTCTTCCTCTTTCCAGCTGCAAAACTCCTGTTGTGTTTCGTTGCGAGATTGATGAGATATTTTCTGGAAATTACAATCACTCGTTCTTACCATGTCCAAATTTCGCTAATTTTCAAAATTTTCGTATGAGACTTTCGAAGGAGCCCTAATAACCACCAGATAGGGCAAACCTTTTGCCAACTTATGCAATTTTTTTCTTTTTTTAGCTGCTTTTTCAGATTTTTGTCAAATGATTTTCTAAAAGTGTTGTGTTTTCTAAAAATCGCATAACCTGTTATTGCACCAAACACTGCAAAACCTCCAGAATACTGAGGTTTCAACACTTATTATTACTACCGCGACCATTACAAAATTGAGCGATTTTCGCTTCAAATTATGAAGATTTTGAAACATAGGTTACGTCAGTGCGCACTCCCAAAATTGAGAAATACTGCGATTTTTCCCACAAATTTCGCCTGTCTCGGCGAAAAAAGACAAGTGTTAGAAAGAAGAAAAAAAGTTGCATCGAATGATGACTGAAGTGTTTAACATTTTTTGTTCCACGATTTTAAAATAGGCTGAATGTAAAATTTAGTCACTTCAAAAAGTAAATCGTAGAAATTCTGAAAGACAAGCCGTAGGGCTACAAAAAATTGCACTAGTTGGCAAAAGGTTCGCCCTATCTGCTGGTTATTGAAGCTCCTCCTAAAGTCTCATACAAAAAATTTTGAAAATTAGCGAAAGTTGGACACGGTAAAAAAGAATGGTTGCAATTTCCAGCAAATATCTCGTCACTTTCTCAACGAAATATAATGTGAGTTCAGCAGCTGGAAAGAGGAAGAAATTCTGCATCGGATACACTTCGAAGTGCTTTGTTTACCTTCATTCCAGAGTGCTTGCAAATGGATTGAAATACCTGACAAAACTTTTGCACCTACCTAATATAAATAATAATATATTTATTATTATTAATTAATTCATAAGATAATTATAAATGATTTTCGTTTTTTTGCACTAGCAACTTGAAACTAATTATGTAGAAGATCTAGAAACAAAAAGGCAATCAACTAAGTAAAACACACCCTCCCCCTCAGCTCACAGAAAAACAACAAAATTGTCAACAATTCGAAAATTTTGACAATTTGCAGAAGATACATGTAATGTGGATGAAACACAATCTTCCAAAAAATAAATCAATAAATCTGCGTGAGAGAGAGAAAATTTCTCCCAAAAAATGAATTAATAAATTTGCGTGAGAGAGGGGAAATCGAACATATTTTCTGCGAAACTGCTTGACTCATTGCCATAAGTAACGTTGAGAGACTAAGTGACACGAATAGGCTGAGAAAGGGTTTTTCGAGGGTTAAAGAGCATGCTTGATTTCATTGGCTGACAAGCGTTATTTCGTGAATTTGTCACGCTGGGCAGCGCATAAAATTTCTGCTCTTTTTTCTTTCGTTACACCCACGCAGTCGCTCAAGTTGCACGTCAGTTACCGAAAAGAGTCGGCTGTTGAGCAAGTCGATAATAACAAATATTTCGATTGTTAGCTGAACTTGCGATGAAATGGCGAATATAGGCTAAAAAGCTAGAAAAAATGATGAAGATACCGTCTGAGGAAGTGGCATTATTCCATCTTTGAGGAGAACTTGCCGTAGTCAAGGATGGTCTGATAAATCTGACGTACTGTTACTTTATCATTATTAATGGGCCATCTTTAGCTTCCATGATACCTTTTGTACTGAGGCGAGTTCTCAGAGAGACCTATAGTAAATTTTTGCTGTGTTAAAGCAAAATCTACCGGCAAAGCTATCAATGGGACTATGCAAATTTTAAGAAGAGCAGTCAACTAGGATTCAGTGTGATGATAAAAACAAATCCTTATATGGCTATCAATAACCTGGCACGAGTACTTGATTGTTCTGTAGGAAAGAAGGTTTATCGGCTCATTGGGCAAGAGGCGCGATTTCTCCACAGGTTACCAATACAAAAGCAGATTTTGGAGCCATGCATTTCTTCAAAGATACCAGAAAAAGTTTGTAGCTTGCTAATTATCTGAAGCTACTATATGCTAAATTTGACGGTTTTGGGAAAAAAACTGGTCATATCTACGGCGATTAGTTGCATTTTCGCGGGTTTGCCTCGAACATACATGTGTTAAATCTGTTTCAAATTATAAATTCAAACAACCTTGGCAACGAGCTTGCATATCTCCTTGGAACTTTGCAAGTATTCTGGAACGCTACTAGACATAACAATGCGCTAATTGGTGTCCATCCGGCGATAAAAATCGCGCCTCTTGACATACACCCATTTTATGTATATAATTCTGTTTAAAAGCGTTTGAAAGATTCTGAAGAACAACAGATTTATCTATTTGTTAGGAGAGAATTTCGCAAAAATCGCTTCGAACCTATGGCGCAAATTCAAAGAGAAATGGCTTGACCATTATGCTGAGGTCTTTTAGCGTATAACCATGCGTGTTTGAGCGATATATGCAGTATTAGCGTCAACCGTAAATCAGTGCTTGACTATGATTTACGGCATATGCCACTCTTAAAAACTCTCAGGTAGGAGTTATCGGTTTGGCCACAGGAGAGGTAAATCAAGTGACTTTTTGATACATTTTTTGAAGAAAATTCTAGCTTCGCTAGTACTTTACAAACACGCACTTCCCTGAGGATGTTTAAAAAAAGGTTACTCGACTTTGGAGTTACATTCAGGGCCCGGCGGGGGTGGCGCTTTCACAAGCCGGATATCGTTTTTGGCCCGAAAAAGTTTGTTTACCGATAAACAATGCACATATCATTCTTTATTCATCATTCCTTGTTCTACTGTCCTATGAACTTAGATTCCAGCAATGTGAAGATTCTGTGCTCCGATCGCTAGCCTGCCCGCAGGCGGGAATTCAAATCGCAATTCCTGTAAGAGGAAAATAACAAAATAGGCTCGTTTTCAATGCACAAGTAACGATATGGCACCAAATTTGCTGTGTAGTTGGAGGACCATGAGCACAAAAAAATGTGAAGAATTATGAGAAACTTATGTGAATTTAAAAAATGGTAAGTGTTTTTCGAAATTAGGTGGCTCCCGCGCCACCTGGGAGCCACCTGGGGTGGCTCCCTGCTTCCCTTCACATAATTTCCCGGATTTCTTTACATAAATGTGGACTAGGTCGAGAGTATTACTATATGTTCAAATCCGCTTCCAAAACCACCAAGGCACCGCTTCGACACAGCCCCAAATAGGGTTTACAGCGTTATGATCGGCCTCGGAAAGCGTGCTCCAATCGCAATCGGTTATTGTAAATTGTGAAATTTCGCAGCTGACTAATAAATGAGTAGTATCTTATAAGGGAATGGTCAGAATTCGAAGTGGGCAAACCAAACAAGCTGTATACCATTCGATGCAGTATAAAACGCTGACTTCGAATCTGTCTTTCTTATCTGCTTCCCGCTTCTGTGGACGAAGCTACAAGCCGTTAAAGACCATTATTTTGCTGAGAAATTACACGTGAAATTGAAAATTTAACCGTGCAGAGCCACGTTTGCCTTGATGCTGGGCCAAAACTGCAGCTAGCCTACTTCAAATTTTTAAAGAAAGAAGCTGAGCTAAAAATGCAACAGTGTGCTCAAATTCGCTGTATTTATGTGTGATTTCTTCACAATAAAACCGCTTGTAGCTTCGTCCAGAGAAGCGGGAAGCAGATAAGAAAGACAGATTCGAAGTCAGCGTTTCATACTGCATCGAATGGTATACAGCTTGTTTGGTTTGGCCACTTCGACTTCTGACCATTCCCTTGTTAGATATATAAACGTCAAAGTTTGTGCAAATCTTGACCCTATGTTTTTTTTTATAATTCCTTTGCGAATGAACCCATTGAGCTGAAACCTTGATGACCCGGGCTGGACCAGGAAAGCCAGATAGTACTGCTATAATACGCGCTGAGGCCGCCCATCTTATTATTTGCGTATCTGTTTGTCAGGGACTTACGGGAGTCAAAAATAGTCAAAGGGGAAGTCGTTTTCTCGGATATAACTACATATTCTTCTTATCTGATAACGGACCCATATATATACATGGCAGTGTTAAAAGACGATACATTTCATATTCGTCGCTTTCCATCGTACTTCTCTTGCGCTCTTTCCTCGAATGGCACCTCCGGTGACTCGCTCTCGCGCCCATTCGGTTGATACAGGGGTCGTAGTTACCCAGACACAGAGCTTACCTACTACTGGTCCCGTAGTGGACACTGATACAGATATAGCAACTTCGGATAAAATGATGGCCACTCTTAGAGCTACTCTAGGTAATGTGGGGATTCAGATGTGGCGCACGTCGAGATGCCAAAGCTCTTAGGGATGCAACATCCGACGTCGTTACTAATATGTGGTACGATACCCACTATAACACCTCGCAGCTAGTACAGCGCTTTAATAACAATAGTGCGGCGCTTCTCAAGGGGATTACGGACAAGGTTGACGCTATTGACACTCGTATAAGCACCTTGCCCCAAGTAGCGGTCTGCAACCCGGAGGGACACCACATTTACTTGTCGGCATATACGGGATGTGGGGATACGTTGCAGTTCAACACATGGCTCCGCCGTTTTGAAGATATTATGCGGACCCGTCAAGGGGTGTTGTCCTCAGAACACAAAGCTAATATCCTAATAACGTACTTAGATGGCATGGCACGTTGAAAAGTAAAGGAACTTTACCCCATCAAGCGCCAAAACTACGGGAAAATAGTCGCGCACCTCACTAAGCACTTCGACACCCCGTACAACGACAAACTTACTGGCAAGTCTTCAAGAGATAGAGGAATCGGTAGTAGCCGTCACCAACAATCTGAGAAATTAAAGGCTACGGTGGGACAAGGGCAGGTAGTACAGCAGAAGCAAAACTTGTTAGAGTTTGTGGAGTGACTGCGCACTGATACTCGTCGACAGTCCAGAGCTAGCGTTTTCTCATGAGCCAATATTCTCCCCAAGGGTCGTGGAACCAAATCCAGACAACTATACCAGAATTACAAAACAGCCAGCTCCTCTCTTATCTTTGCAAGAGACTCCGCTTTTGTTATTGGTGCACACGAATCCAATGTCCCGGAAAAAGATGAATAAACTGTCACGAGAACTCCAAAAGTCCCTTCAGGACTTTTGGGTAATAAGGGGAATTGTGAGAGAAAACGATCTACGGTGGCATATGCAGAAGTTGACATATTTCTACAATCAGCATAGCTGAGAACGATCTGATAACGGTTGCCAATCGATATAAAACAGACACATGAGAGGGAGAGGGATCTCGGAACTCCCAGCTGCAGAGCGGTACGCTCACCCACAGATCGTCATGCATCAACTTCTGCTGTTTCTTCCGTGTGTTCACGTACTGTGTCTAACAAATGATATTATTACGACTTTGTATCGCCTGCTAGTAAAGAGAATATCTATTGGGCATAGATCTTACTCTAGTTCTTTACATACACGCACTTCCCTAAGAAATGTCTAAAAAAGCTTACTCGACTTTGAAGCTTCTGATCTTTCAGAATGCCTTCATAAGCAATTCTACTTGCAAATCTTTCGAAACTATTTCATCTCGCCAAATTTTTTGCTTTGAGAAAACAACGAATCTTATAAAGCAGGATCGTTTTCACAAAAGGATAGAGCCAAATATCACAAGATGTCAAGGAATGATGTTCTTCTTGCGATGTTGAGCATCGTAATGTCATAAAGCTGTACGAATAGGCGTATGTGCAAGGTTTATGATAAAGTGCTGCTATGAAGAGCGGATCGCGACTTACTACACAATAATCCACCATGTTTAAATTTTATAGGAGCTATCATCGGTGAAAATTTTAGATTTTTTCAATGTTTGCTTAGTGCTACCGTCCATCTTGTCACTCCTAAAGACCAAGAAGCTTTTTGTGCCATCACGACTACTCGAAACAAGCGAAGCTAGTAAGCTGGAATATATCCTTTGATTCAACTGGCTTGGCAGCTGGAAGGCGGGGCTTCGTGAGCTAATCAACGCTAGGTGATGATTAGAGAGCACTTGCGTGGGAGTACGAGCGGCCTTAATTGAGTCACAAAGCCCCGCCTTCCAGCCGCCAAGCCAATCAAAGGTTACATATCTCCCGATTATTCATTGGTAGTAATTTCAGTGCTTATACATTGAAAGAGCGTCACGAGAATTGCAAAAAGAAAAGAGTGGGAAAAAGCCGTGAGTATAAAGCGCGCGAAAAATATAAATCAAATTACAAATGAAATTGTTGTTATAGTTTAGGCATTTTGGCAGCAAACTCGGAAAAAACGAAATGAGTTTGCAATAAGGAAAAAGATAACATGTCTAGCCACCTTGGTTCATGCGAGCAACAAAGGTAGGCCATATTCTCCAGCTACCCGATGCTTGCTTGGAATATGGACATTACAAAATGATTCGGAAGCTTTGTGCAGGACTTTTGCAAATCCAAAAAATGCGCCATCCAGAAAATGGAGTATCAAGGTTCAATTCTGTCTGTCAATGTCTTGTACATTTGGAAGATTCTGTCAAATATTTTGTAGCAACCAAATGTTGGGTAAGCATATAAATTACCAAGCACCCGAATCTCCTTCAAGTTCGCTAAACCCAGCTTCTATTTACCAGCATCCTGATATGGCAATAGAGTACGTTTCAATTTTGAAAAAAATAATCTTGTAAGCGTAAGTTTTACGAGCTTTATCACACTTGAAAATCTTTTCCGATTTTTTCATCAATTCTAAGGAAGATCAGGAACGCTCAAAAACAACAAAATTAGTAATAAAATTACATTAAAATTTATCAATGAAATTAAGAAGACCTTTGCAATGCAACTTTTCCGTCACATACTTAAGAGATGATGAGCCGACAGTCCACATTCTAGATTTTTTTTTGCGCAAAGGAGAAACCGAATGGATTAAGAAAAGCAATTTGAGGTTTCCCTACTGACGGTTACGAAGCTGTTTTTACTATGATCAATTGTAATATATCGTTTATTACTGTCACTTATAGTCGCGTATTTGTAGGGCTAGTTATCTTAAAAACATCCTATCAATTCCCCTGTCTTCTGCTTTCCTATTTCGGTTTTGTTTCAATACTCTGCATTGTTATTTTGTAATCTCAAATGTCTCAAAGAAACTCATAACGGTGAATATAAATATAAATGGTATTTATTCTGTCAATTAATTCAAACAAAGGTTTGTTGACATATCTCCTCAGCAATTCACTTCAATGCAATTGTTGCGAGCAGAATAGAAGAATCTCGAGGGCACTATAACCTTGAGCCATATTCTGCAATTATAGCCCCTGGAGACTCAAAAAAGAATCCCAACCTCAATAAAAGATTTATTCGGTTATATCTCCTATTTACCTAATTCCCTAAGAGAATTGAGCGACCGTATGGCAAACTTACAAAGCTTGTCAAAATTTTTATGTCCTCTTTTACGAGAAAAATGAGAGTTTGGTGTCCATATGTGCAAATATGATTGTGTCACTTTGAAACGATTGAGTGAAATGGTTATAGTTATGGTTAAGAAAGTTTTAGAGTAGTTGCTCGGGAACAAGAAACGTTTTTGTAAATAAATAAACTAGCAGGATCAAAATCAAAATTTCTTCAGATATTTCCAGCTAGTAAATGCATACAGAGAATCAACGCGCATAATAGTTATACAGGGTGTCCCAAAAAATGTGAACACTGTTTGATCGTTAATAACTCCGTCGCTTTCATGTCGTTCGCCGAACTTGAGTCACCATTTTGTAGAGCGAGGTTGAACTTAGATTTGCAGTATGGAGCGAACCATCGATCGCTTTCCGTTACTGTACGATTACGGTATAAATTTTAACATGTGGATCCATTGTGAAATATGCCATTTGACAAAATATTTTCCAGAAAATCTGGAAAATGTGCACTAGGGTTTTCGTGCACGCTGATTCCACTACACAACTTTTTGCGATGTTTTCAGCCTTTTTGACGGTGTAATCACATTTCTGACAAATGCTGGGAATTGAGTTATTACGATTTACCGGGGATAACTTAGGAAAGAAGCATCACAGTAAAATGGGAATTTCAAGTTTGAAATCAGCGGCTGCCATTACCATAGTAGAAGAGTTTTTGGCTTGTTTGGTTTTGTTCCGAGGCAGAATATGGCCTCCAATTGCCTAAAATCCTTGTCGAAGTTCTTACCGTAATCCTACAGTAATGTAGAGTGATAGATGATTCGCTCCATACTGTAAAGCCAGCTCTACAAAACGGTACCTGAAACAAGGCAAAAGACTTTTTGGGAAGAAAGATATTGACGATCAAACAGTGTTCACATTTTTTTGGGACACCCTGTAGTATTCAGTAGTGTATGTAACATAGTTTGTCTATAAAACGTTGCTAAAATCTGCATTCAAGAAAGAAATTTAGCAGTGATATTTCATTGTGTCTGCCCACATGAAACTGTTAAGTATAAAGTTTTATAACTCTTCTATCCAAGCAAGCTTTAGTTTGCAGAAGTCAGGTAAAAGTACCAGTCCATGCATGATTCATCAGTCGCACTGGCTTTGGGAACTTATGGTTAGAAGGAATTTTAAAAAGGACAAAAAGTGATTGTTGTTATCACTCTACTGTAGAAGAATGGCACGATTTCTGCCCGGAGCTTGGTTGAAGGTCCGAAACTCTTCGCTCATTCTATTAGGTTGTCCGAAAATTAATGCAGGTTCCTTACGCGATCACGGCAGTGTAATTATAAAAATGCGAAAAACATATCATTCGTTAGAGCAAGGCAAGCTCTACAAGATTGCGTTAGAATGATCGCAGAAAGTTAAGTCCATGTGAAGTTTAAAAGCGAAATCCAAAAAAATTTTAAACGCTTAGAAATCCAGGTCGCCGTCCAAAAAAATTTTGCAGACTTCAAGTTGGTCAGGCATACTGTCCACATCAAGCATTCATATCTATAGTAGCAGTATTTTTTCCGAGAACAAAAGTTGAGAAAATGAAAGTTGGCATGTCTTGAACAAATGCAGTGCTGAGCTACCCTTTTGGTTCAGCTTGTTTGGCGGCTGGAAGGCGGGGCTTTGTGACCTAATTAAAGCTAGCTAAGATCAGAGAGCACTTGCGCTGGAGAGACGCAGACTGCGTCGCAAGTGCGAGCAGCCTTAAATAGATCACAAAGCCCCGCCTTCCAGCCGCCAAGCCGGTTGAATCAAGGCTACTCTGACATACTTGATTCTATACTAATACAACCTTTAGAAGTACAACAGTACAACCATAGATTTTCGGCTTCCTGCAAGGGCTATTTTCCGAAAAATAATGAATCTAGTATAAGAAACCCGGAAGGAGCGGTATTCTCGGATTTTTTGGCATATTTAAAATTTTTAATTCCAGCAATTGCAAAAGTGCAGTGAGCGTACGAATGTCGAGTGTAGGACGTAATCAATTTAGAGCTCAGCAGGACCTTTTTAGAAGGAGATCTGTTTTGGGGTAAATGTACTTCTTTCAATTTTGCTTTCATGCGAATTTAACTTTGTGCAGTCTCTTAAAAGCCTTCTTGTAAAATTTGTTGTGCTCTATCGAATAATATGTTTCTTACTTTATTACATGCACACTGCTGCTGCAATCGTGTAAGGAACTTGCATCAATATCAGGACAACCTAACACAACAAAGATGAAAAATTTTGTTGTGCGCTACGACGGAAAAATGGCTATTACATTAAATCTTCTGAAAGAAAAAGATTACATAAATGAATAGAGAGTCACGTGCTGGTCATCTGTCAATGGCCGACGCATTGGTATGGAAAACCAAGAACAAGATGGGAGAGCGACATTTGAAAAATAGTGTCTCTGCTTATAATTGGCAAGAGGGAGCAATGAAGTGAAAGGCTAGAATACGCATATGCGGTCCCTACTAAATAACTGAAGCCTTAAGTTTGATCACTACTAATTTTACATGAAGTAAAGCCATTTGAGAATTGCTAAAGATAAAGACGAAGATTGGATGTAGAGAGATCCTAGACTTTTTCATATTACTATAATTGTACTAACGGTATAAAATGTAAATATTGTGCTACATGGAAGTGCGTAAATCTTACGTTCTCGAAATTGTATCCGATTTATTTGATCATCACTTCTGACAGTGGTATTTTTAGCAAAGTAGGCAAAACCTCGAAGAGCGATTACCGCACGGAAAAGACCAGAAAATGTTGCGGTCCCTACTAGCATTAAATCTTCGAGTTTGATTATTTTCTTTACATGAAAAGTAGTTGCTTAAGTTCTGCACAACTTTCAGATCTAAAATAGGAACTTACTTCAAAACAGAAATTGAGAAAAATTCGAAGTTATTGTTTCTTCAAAGGAGCGCATGTCTTCACTGCCGAAAAAATTTTGTGGCCAAATGAGAAAAGGCCGCTTCTTGATCTTGCTCTAGTACACGCATATACGCCTATTTTCAAACAATGAAATATTTACACTTGACGCGGTTGGTTAAAAGTAATTGGTGGTTGGATCCTGCTAGCTCTTGCTTTACTCTAGCACCCTAAATGTTGGACTCATCAATTTTTTTAACCCACAAAAAGTTATTGCTTGTAGAACATCTACATGAAACTTGAGATTCAAGAACAAATTCTGCAGGCAAGACGGTTTTTATGAGAAGTGAGGTTGTGCTTATACTAGCGCTTACATCCTCATTCTGTGATTAACTTAACTTGGGAGGTGCATTCAAGAAATTTTCTTCCAAGAAACAAGCCCCCTACGTGAGGTCTATCTTAGACACCTGGGATCTTAGGCCTGCATTCTCGTTAGACTAAGAATTTTTTTATGACTTACTGTTTTTCGGACAAAGCAGGAAAAGCACTTACTGTTGAAACAAAAGTTATTGCATCAAAAACGAGGAACTCTTAGAACTGCTGCTTCGAACCCAAGGCAACAAAACGAACAAACTTGTGCAGCAACCTAGTATTACCATCGAAGTTAGATTAAGATAAAGATGAGTTGCAGACATATTCTATACAAAAAGAAAATTAGCAGATTATAGTGCTACGACGACCCTGCATAAGAGTTTCGCGTCTTCTATCTTTTTGCTCACGTTTTTACAAAATGAGTGAATCATTTTATAGCGAAGCGAATACTAAATCACCCCTACTATTTGTCAAATAGCTGCACGTTTCGTAGAAATTTGTCTATGTCAATTTTGAAGGGAATTCTTCTGGTCCAACACCATCTATTAGTAAAGTACAACTGTTGAACAAACATCGTAACTAATTCGGAGTTCCTCATGGGAAGGCGCACTTAATCAAATGTGACTGTGCACGCTAATCTTGAGACTATGCTGTTTACCCACCAAGATGTGCGCGACAAAAATTCCCCCTCTTCAAACCCAAATGGCCTAATCAAGTGAAGCGGACGAGCTTCCGCATGAGAGTCCATTTCCTTTGTCACCAAGAATTCATTTACCCAATCTTTGTGCTATGACGATCAATAGAGGGGAGAAGTTGCACACCTTCTTTTGCAGATTATGGCAAAGAAAATACGTGCTTGATTGACCCGGCAGTGCAGAATGACAAGCGAGGATAGATTCAAGGCTTTCATTGTTTTCATTTGAGACTTTCAATGTGAGCATGATAGAGATAAGCAGCACAGCCATAAATTTCCAGAATATCGAGCACATCATGATCGATATTGCTAAACGTACAGCTAATTCTTGGGCAAAACCAAATAGCTAAGCGGATTTTATTATTGGCTGGCTTGTCGTATTATAAATCTGTGGTATTACTCTCAGAAAAGTAGAAGCTAGATGGGAAGACAAAATAGAATATCGTCACATTTATTGAGGATAGCATCATGGCTTCTCAGCAAAGAAAAGCTCATATCTGGGTGTGCTTTTTCACTTCAAACTAACTCAAGAGAATACGTCGTTGTTTTGTTTTAGCGTGAAAACCAGTTTTATGGAAAAAGCACTAAGAAATTGTTTGGAAAGTTTGTATAGATTATGAAGTTCAAGTGGTGAACATCCTAAAAAGTCCTTAATGACTTTCCTAACAATGAGTCAAAAAAGTTTATAGGTCCAAGAACGGAGATTGAAGCCCATTGCTATGGACTCCTCAACTTCTCAAACCAACCAGAATTATGGTTCAATGGTGAGGTAGAAAAAAATTAAAAGAGTGGAAGATAAAAAATGCGCTACAATTGCGCAGCCATTGTGATAATTGAGCCAAAGGAATCTAGGTTAGAAGTGCAACTGGTAACGGTTCTATGAATTCTACGTAGGTGTGCTTCGCAAGTCGAAAAAGTACAAAGCTTTTAAGTTTCGAAATGAAGTATGAAAGCCCAAAAAGATGAATAGTTTCAATATATTTCTTTCGGCTGAAACTTTATTCGCCACATTAGAATGAATACTCAAATTGAATGTAGGGGATATATGTGCGCCGAATAGTAAGACATTTGCTGCCAGTCAAAGCGTATTATACTTTGCTTATATCAAAATCCACAGATGTCCTCACAAGTAGAATTTTCAAGAAAGGCGATAAAGTAGCAAAATATTTGCGAATTAGCTAAAATTTTGAAAGTATAGTGTTTCACCGTACATTTTTGATGGCGATCTGATGGTGAGTTGAACTGAGGACGATGTGCCTCTATTATTTCTTTACTATGTGGTGTGCTGAGATTTTTTATACGTTCCTAAAAGTGTACAGAACCCATTTACAGCTTTCAAGATTGTAAGAAATGCTGAATGAAACACGCACAACAGACCAACTTCTGATCATCGCTCGGTTAGGCTGGGAGAGCTGCGATTGGCTATAGGGCCGCTCACGCCACACCAATTTCGCGCTCATCACTTCAGAAAAGCTGTTTCTAGAGTCTACAACTGTGGTGCACAGGGAGTGCGTTGGCAAAGTAAAAGTAATATAGATAATACTGGCAAGTCTGATGCGCCACATTTCGATCTTTCAGATTAGGAAAAAACCCTTGTTAGCATTCTTCTGAACTTGGCCCGTATCTAAAAAGTTTTATCAATAATATAAAAGACTGAAGCATCTACACGTGGCTTCTTTTCGCGTCAGTAATCCCTGTGACTTCAGAAAATCTTTGACCACAGATTCTTCTTTTTGTGCAAAGACTTGGCAAACTTGAAACAAGAAAAAAAAACCAGAGAATAAACAAATTCAAGCAAGTTTTGAATAGAACATGATAAAAAGTCGAAGATTTTCCTTTTCACATATTTTTCTCATAATTTCGATAATCTTCTTGTTTTCAAGCTTTATAGAAGGCAATTTGTATCACAAAGCGACAGTTTTGTCATCATTTTCAAAAAGCGTAACTTCGTTCTTATTTAATGTTTTCACAAAAAAATCAAATTCAATGTTAGCAGAATTTTTGGAGCATATTTCTTCCAGATGAGTAAAGCTTGTTCTAATTGAGTTTATTTATGAAAATCATGATTTCTGAGGAAAATGCTGAAAAATTATTTCTCTTTTGTACCGTCTTGAAAATCGTGGTAAACGTTGCACAGTAAAGAGCTCTTAAAGCTTATGCTAATAACTGTTTTGAGCATTTTGCATAGTTTTTAGGGGCCGGCTTGGAATCACTAAAACTTGAATGATCCCTTTCTTCATTTCTCTTCTTTTTGTCTCTACAGGCAAAGGGGGGTAGAAGTCTTCCAAGGCTTCTTCGGTTCAATTAAAATTATGCGCATCAATCCAATACACCGTAATTTTCGAATTTTGAGAAATTAATCAACAAAATTATTAAAGTATCGCACCAAAATCCACAATTATTCCAACTTCAGTAGATCATCCTCGATACAAGGACAGCTATGTATTAGGATGGAATATAAGTATCGTACCAGAACGTCTAAAAATTCAATGAATTCAATTCGACATAGTATGAGGCAAAAAGAGAAAAGCATACGAATTCTGTCATGGTCAGAGCAAAAACTGTTGTTATTACATAATGGCGATGAAAGCTGATAGACACAGACTCTCAAATTTCAATTTTTTACATTTCGATGGCTTAGATTGCTGAAAGGTTATTGATTTAAATCACTTTTGATTCAAGTTTTGAGACTTTCTTCATTAACAACAAGATGGGAGAGTAGTTGTTTTGAATTTTGTTTTCGAGCTTTGATCTTGTTCAGGTTAGAATCTTTTATATGCATGACAAACCTCCACATATATTGTATACAACAGAAACTTCAAAGATCATCTCAGAAATTTATTTGCTCAAGCATTTTTGAACGAATTTATAGGATTTTCGGCGCACGACTTATGTTCTAAACCAACATTTCAATAAAGGACATTACCATTTTGAGAGATTTGTTTAGAGCTGCTAGAACAATTGGAAGCTTTTGAAAAGAATAACAAATTTTCTAAAATTTATGACCGCATGTATCGTCTTTCACTAATCCCAACATCTGCATTCTCATAAAACCAACGATATTCGCAATATTGCATGCAGACACATGTGTTTGCAATTTCAAAGAGACATTTCTTGCGCTTGAACGATTTTACAATATGGAAGAGGCTAAAATAAGAATTGTAGTTGGGAATCAGCCGCAAAGAAATGCGACTATAAAAGAGGAAGAAAAACCTGTTCGTTTTATCCAGATAAATTCATGGTTTGCAAATTTAGGGGTATTTGCTTTCGAATTTTTTGAAACCTTGCTGATGTTTGGTGCGTCAGTTCATGTATAAGAGGGCCATAGCTGGCCTGACGAAAAGTCCAGAAGACTGGGAAATCTTTTTCAAAACAAAAAACAATCCCGTCTGCTTGAATGCTTTTGGAGGAAGTCAGCTAGAAGTAGAAAATTTCATTTTTCCTTACGTTTCCTAAGCGGTGACAAAAATTGAGTAGGCATTTCAAACAAACTACTAACAAATTTAATTTTTCACCTTTATATATATATACAACTTAAAAATTGTCAGTTTGGAGGGTATGTGCGTTATAGAAACGCGCGCCGCTCAACCGATACAGCTGAAACTTCGCACACACATGTTTTCGACCCCTGCGCAGCTGATAGGCTACCTTTTGCGGCAATTCACTGGGTCCTTCTATCGATTTATTGATTTGTTTACGTTTTTTGAGGGATTAAAGGCTTATCATGTTTGATCAAGCATTTTGCCATAGTCATGTAAAGGAGGGCGGTGAAGCTCATTTTCACCTCAGGATCACGATGATGCGGTTTCGAAGCGAATGTTCCAAGGTAAGTTATCTATAACACCAGTGCGTCACCTCTGCTTCAGTTCGCACTGGCCCCCTGTCCGTATGCCTTTCTCATGTTCGCATGAGAATGGCTTGAAACTCACCACGCGATGCTGAGCATCCCAAATGAATCGTAAACAACTGTTCATTCATGAAGCATGTTCATGTAAGAACGGTAATTTTGAGAGAAAAAACTTTGTTGCAAGGAAACAAATGCGAATTTGAACGGATTACTGAATTTATTTTAATTTTATAATCGTCATAAGGATAATAGTCACCTTGGGCTACATTTCAGTGCAAAAATCTTTTCAGTTTTTTTCAAATAAAACCCTACGCGTCCATCACTTTTTGGCGCTGTTTTCGCAAAAAGCAAACTTTTTGAGCACTTTTTGGGCTAGAATTCATGGCGCGCAGAGTTACTATATAAAGAATCGTAACCTGCGTTCAAAAATCATCAGATAGCGGGAAATCGGGCGGGTCCCGAAGCGAGCGCGCCTGCAAATTCGCACCTTTGAGATTACTGGTTCACTAGTATTATAAAAAGCTGAGTTAGTGAAAAAGTATCTTCAGCCGTAGCCATGCCTCCTTTTTTATAGATTTCCTCGTTATGCTGAGAGTGCTAGTCTCCTCTATATAACAATCATCAATATATGTGGGCTTCACGAATTCCAAAGTGAGAATTTTCATGCAGGGAGCTCTTTAGGCTTTGTAAAAAAATTAGATTCTCTATATGCTTATCAATAATCATTTCTTGTTTAAATGTTAGATGAAGGATATGGAATAGACGGAAGGAACTTATGAATACTTGTGATGCAAGTGGAAGATTCCTCTAAAATCTAAGGAGCTGTGACATTCGAAACAAGCAAGGAGTGCAAAGCGAGATGACAAAGTTTGGAACAGTGTGACTGCACTTTGGAGAAGGAACAACGAATTGCGGTAAACGAGGAATTCTTGGAACAAAGAGCCGAGCCAGTCATCTTTCTTCCTCTTTAGGTAACAAACTCAGATGTGCTAATTTGATAATGATTTCGAAGTGAGGGTCTTTGGGAATAACGAAACCGTTGAACAAGAGGAGAGCTGCCTATTGCTGCGCTCCTCCAAGTAATTTGATTAAAGAATAAAAAGCCAAATTCCTGGTTAACAAAAATGTGAGATAATATCTCGGTGTAATTGAGTGTTATATCAGAAGCAGTTGAAAGATTCAACCTCTTATGAGGAGAAGAAAGCAAGATTAAAGGAGTGATAAATTTTGAAGATCAAGAACGAGAACTTGAAAAGCAGAATCAAAATATGAAAACGAAGATGAGGACACAGAAATACGGGTTTTTATGGATTTACCAAATTTCAGAAAAGAAAGATATTAGATTTCATGTAAAAAGTGAACAACCAGTTTTGAATTTTGATAAAAATTATTGTTACGGGAAACGCTAAGAATCAGAGGGAAATTCCAGCAACCCTTAAGACACGAGGAAAATTGTCGAAGTCTATAAAAAAGCACATAAAGCGTCTTAATATGGAAATGATGGGGCCGCAGGACGCCGAATGTGACAAGCGACGTTCAGATCGCTAAGCAGCTAGACATTCCCATGAGAATATGGTCCTAGCACCCATTAGTCGCCCCTACACATCAGGCGGGGCCCCTATTCGATCGGGCACCAATTGTCCGACGAAAACGACGAGTCGATTCAAGCACACCGACACTGACGCAGATGGCCAATTTACGTGCGCGTAGGAGAGATTGCGGAATTTTCGGCAAGGTTCAAAATATTGAAGGGAGGAAGAAATGAGGTGCGAACTTTTGACATCGGGCAATAAGTCAATGCAAGTCAAAACTAGCGGCGGAGGATTTGGTAGGTTAAAAAAATTTGAATAACGGGGGGAACGGGGAGAGAGAAAGGAAATGGTCTGTTTGACATTGACACGGAACGCCAATCTAGGTAAATGAGAGATAGTGGAGTTCTCAGAAAGGTTGGGAAGGTGGAGGTAAGAATTTCTGACATCAAGCAGATTTATTTTACTGAAAGGGATGGAGGAAGTTTTGAAGAGGCTTGAGAAATAGGGAGGGGGGAGGGATGGGTATGAGGAAGTAAAAAATTTCGACGCATACACAGAAAGTCAATCTAGTTGACCAGGGAGTAACAGCAAAAGTTTTTATGGAGGACTGGGGGAAGGGGCTTCAAAATGTTGAAAAAATGGGCCGTGGAGAAAATTATATTTTCATAAGGTCACATAAAGGCCGATTCCTGCGTAGAAGTGGTGGCGGATGTTTTGGAGATACTCGAAAAATTGTTTGGGGGGGGGGGGATAGAGGAACTGAGGAGGAAGAACTGCGCAGTTTTGGCATAAAAGCAAGACCCTGATTCCTCCTGAGAGAGATGGCGTAGGTTTCTGAAGATTCCAAAATTTAACGAGATGAAGGGGGAGAGAAGTTATACCTCAGTAGTGGAACAGTAAATCACTTCCGTAATTGAGATGGCGGAAATTTCACAGAGGTTCAAGAAGCTGGGCGCGGGGGGGGGGGGGGCGGAAATGAAGGGGTTTTAACATCAAACGTACGGCCATATGCGTCAGACGTGATGGCGAAAATTTTAAGAAGATTTTAAAAATTGAGGAAAAAAGAAATGAGAGAGAGGGTGAGAAATTTTGAGAAGGCATCACATCCAGTTCACGTGCGCAAGCATGGCGGAAGTTTGAGAAGACGCAAAATGTGGAGCATAGAAGGGGGGGGGAGAGAAATTTTGGCATTGATGTAGAAGCCTTACTTGGTAAGGAAAGAAGGCTTTGAAAGTTTCGAAAAATTGAGGAAAAGCGTTCTGACACCCACCGGTGCAGGAGGTGAGATTATGTGCATGAGAGAGATGGCGGGAGTCTTTAAGAGCTCAAAAAATGAGGGAAAAGACGAATTGTAAAAGAATTTGAGGGATGAGCAAGAAACAAGTGGTACGACTGACAATAAGTGCGCTGACGTATGTTCGCGAACTTAACCACTTACATCTGCAACAAACTTTCTTTTCATTGGTAAACAAATCGAATACTTCATTTTCGTTTCAAACAAATCTAAACGTTTGTAACATAAGATCAGCGCTAAAACTGAGAAATGAAGAAAACACTGGAGACGCTTGCGAAATGTCCGAGCCGTTGAGCAAATTGCCCTAAAATTGCGCGTGAGAAACATCGAAAAACTCGCAGGGCTCGATGGGAAATTGCCTTGAAGGCGGAAAGGATTTTCTCTTGGAAAACGTTGCCGCTGACTTGGGAAAACTGCAGCTCGAATCTATCAGTCAATCCTGGCCAATAATTTTTACAAAGAAGAGCGCAAAGGTACGAAGGAACAGGTCTGAATCTTTCAATCACAGGAAAATAGACTTTGGCCTTGGGCATACTTCACGCGATTTCAGTCGCGACGCGATTTGGCAGTTATCCAAGTGTTTACAACTCATCGTGCACGTATATTGGAAATGTAAGAAAGTACATTGTATGAGTTATACTGGCTATGCATGTGTAATCTGCCAGTGCTGGATATCAAGAAATCTGGCACATTGCCAGATTGCGTGGCAACTGAAATCGCGTGAAGTATCCCCGAGGCCTATGGGAGCAGCTTGTTTGCACTAGAGCATGAATTTATCCTTACAGAAAAGATTTCTCCTTTTCATTTTCCATTTGTCTTTTCTATAATTTCACTAATCGAATACCAGCGTTGGGATCTATCGTGATTCACAGAAAGATAATGATTTACCAATAAACAAGAAAGGGACAATGAGAATACACACGCTTAAAATACTAATTATCAATTCTGCTGGGTCGATAAAGAAAAATCTTTAAGTAGGATACGAGAATTACGAATCAATTAAACTTTGCACTACAACTAACTCTTAACCGCAAGACTTCTCATTACCCAAATCTCAAACCTGTTCTGCAGTTTTCGATTTATTTTTCGATTTTTTCACATATTCCGATTTAGCAGATAGTTTTTGAACAATGAGGTATTGGTTAACATTTGCAGAAAAAAGCTTTGAAAAAGCCAAAATTGGTTTCCTTTTGAATATGAATGTGATATCTGTGTCAATTTTAAAAATTCTCAAAACCTTAGATTAGCTTTGTAAACAGACTTTCGTAAGCATGATGGCTATTGCCACTTTTTCAAAATATGGTGGTTACAGATTCGCAGAATTTTGGAAAGTATTCTAAAAAATTTTTGGAGTGCGTGGCTCCCTCATTCGAATAATTTTGTTGTTCCCCCCCCCCCCCCCCGGTACCAAAAAGAATTCTCGGATTGCCAGTGTTTGGTAGATTCGTAAAGTTTACTACGGTGAAGCAGTTACCGATTTCAAAGCGGGCACACATAATTTTTAGATCAACGTTATTCATAGAGATCGTGTTGATGTCTTACTCCCAAAACTTTCGGGCTAAATCTCAACTTATCTAAATTACAAGAAATTTAACTCACATAATGGTGCGACGCAGTAAGTGAATAAATGTGAAGTGGAGGTGCTTAAGATAATTGCTGCTGCGCCCTTGAGGGAGAAAAAACGTTAAGCGGTAATCTAGTACGTAGCTGCTCCATATATCATAGGTGAAAGGCTAAGTGTAGTGCTGAAGTCATTCGGCAATTAGGCTCTCTAGCATTGGAGAACGTTGCTGGGCAATTTTGTAGCCACTGAATAAGTGAGAGAAACAATCTCTTTCGAGCAAAAAAATGGGATTAGGGCACAGAAGAGCCCCAGTCAATAATGCACAATAACATTATCTCTCTGTGATTGGCTGATAAGTTACACTTTTTCTATGCAGTTCTGAACATAAACCTGCCAAAAAATTGTAAATTTCATACTTAGGGAATGGCAGGGTTTGATAGCGGAATGACGTATGCCGCAAATGCATACATAGCCAGCAAGTGTACGACAGTCTTATTGCAATTCTCTATATAAAGTCTTTTTATCAAAAATTTCATGTCTCCTTGTGCTTTTTCTCCCCTATGGTTAACGATTATACTTTGGTACTATTGCTCCTATAAAAGGCTCTTATGCCTTTAGCATCACAAAAATAAGAGGTAAAAAGTACCAAAAATTTTGGCACCTTGAAAAAAGAGGTAAAAGTATTAAAACTTTCTCAAAAGTAAGTGGTAAAAAATTGAAAATTCTCTAGAATTTTCGACAACTTTTTCTTGAGTCCCTTATGTAGACGGATACGGAAAGCTCGAAAGATTTTTTGAGTGCTCTTGAGTGAAATGTTCCTACTTGAATGAGGAAATACAATAATCTTGAGCTTCAAACTTGCTGAAATAAAGATGTGAGAGAGTTCCCAACCTTTGGACTCAGTTGAGAATCAGCCATGCATTGCTTATCTCGTATACAATGATCCGGAGCATCCGCGACGAGCTAGCATTGCGACTTGAATTCAATTTCATAGGATGCATCAGCTAGCAAATCCCTTTGTCTTACGTAGACATCAGTCACGAATACAGCATTTTTGACGTGGATCGGTGTTAGGGCTCGTAAAGGGCGGGGGGGGGGGTGAATACGTTTTTTAAGGCACAAAATCGGGTACATACCAAATTATGCGACGACCTGTTGCTAAATAATTGAAAAATCCAAAAAAATTTTGAGACAGGGAGGTTAAAACGAGGCTTAAGGGAAATGGAGTCTGCAACATGCAAGGTAAACTACAGGTGGAATGAAGATTATTTTAATCTCAAGACGTAAAAGGCAAATGAACGTGTTTTTTTAGCGACGTGACGCATTTGAAATTGGATGAGCGTCTTAGACCCCTAGAAAAAAGAAGTCATGGAAAAGCAGTGCTAGATAAACTCAAAATATCATAAGCGTAATTTTTCAATGCAGTTCTTACCAGCGAAATTTTGGAACTCTGTTCCTCTCACACATTTTTATTGTACAGTTGCAGCGGTGGAATTTGTCCAAAACTGCGGGATTGTCGGGATTCGCGGGATTGTCGGGATTCGCGGGATTCGCGGGATTCGCGACTTCGCGGGATTTGCGGGATTCGCGGGATTTGCGAGATAAGCGGGATTTAGCTATAATTTCTTTTAAAATAGCTTTATTTGTAATCTAAGTGAAGATTTGGCTTCAGCTTGATGAGACGAATCTTTTGATATACGGTATGTCCGTAGTTCATAGTGACGGGGTAGACATACAATGATACCTTGTTGTTTTCTACGTTAAGGCTTTTGTGAACATTTATCACAGTGTAAATCGCGTATAGGAGGTTTTGGTACGAAGCTCTCGTTATCGAAAACTATCGCGAAAAATTGGGCAGTCTTTATCTACCCTTATCGCTGATATAAGCATTTTATCATTTATCACTGATAATAACACATTTTTGGATCATTTTTTGCATATGGTAAGGAAAGTACTGTAGGAAAAGCTGTGTGAATTTCTATCGCTCTTTCTCTCATTATAAGTGATCTACAGGTTTTTCTAGTTCTATTGCTCGGTGCAATTGGTAGATCCCTCGCTGCAGCAATCGATCGATTTTTCATCGGCACATGCCATTGCTGCCAATTCTTACCTAGAATGGCATTTTTGCTTCAACTCGCTTCACGCCGAAGCCTGGGCTGAAATTCTGTACCTATATGGAAGATGAACGTGGAAATCGACCGCATGAATTTAAGCCATTCTTATCTGTCGTTGTCATTGATATCATCATTTTATCATTTATCACTGACGACACAAAATCGGATCATTTTTGATATACAATAAGAAATGTACTTTAGAAAACGCTGTGTGAGTTTTTATCGCTCTATCTCTTATAGTACAAAACCACTCACAGAACATGCAAAATTTCCGGGAATTCCGCGAAATTCATGTGAATCACGCAAATTACGCAGGGCCATAACTTTTTTCCGAATGAGTATATTCAAAATCCGAAAACAACGTTGTATTCAGCTCGTCAAGGCAAATCTTTTTGATATACGATTGTCTCCAATATCTTGTTTTCAATAATCTTGAATTTGCATGCCGACGCCTCTTCGCATGGGTGTAACGCAACAAGCATCACACATAGGAGACTGCCATGGGCACCGTTCGATAGTACTCTTTTACTAGATTATCGTGCGCTAAACAGCAGCCGAAGACTCCTTTTCAAAAGAGATAGAAGAGCTGATAAACTCTGGAAAAATTAAGCTGTTCCAAGTTTTACTAGCCGTAACTTTCATTAGAATGAACATTTTCGAAATCAGAAAGCAGATTTTGTGTTTATCTTGTCAAGTCGAATCTTGCTGTATACAGCATGTTCTTGAAGTTCCGTTTTCAATTTTTTCAAAATTTTCTGCGCGCGTATATTCACAAGGTCGCAACGCAGCGCACATCAAACATAAAAGACTCTATTAAGTACTGTTGGATTGTGCTGCTTCCGCAGATTATCGAGCGCTAAGAAGCAACCGGAGAATCTTTTTGAGAAAAGATAGAAGAGCTGGTGAATTCTGGAAAATCGTGTTGTCTCAAATTTTGCCCACAGTGACCCTAAAATGAGAAGCTCTACTGCTAAGCAGATGTGATTTTCGTAATCAGCAGGTCAAATAACCTCTATGAGCAAGTTTTCAAAGAAATTTGGGTGATTCGATTTTTTCTCGTTCTACGCCCTGAAGCTCGCCGATGGGTTTTGGTCAAAATGTCGATGACCTTGGATTGTAAAGAAACTTCGCCCAAAGAGGTTTTCGAACACGCTGTTTACGAAAATAGTGGTCTTTGAAGAAGACAGGGTCTTTTTGTAGAGATATTGTGAGGTGACTGTAATTGAGTCACGAAAGTTCGTAAATTTGCCTGTACTTTTCGCGAATTTGTCAGAAAACTAGCCTGCTTGCTTTTCCAAGTCAAAATCACTGGGAACTGTGCTATCAAAAGGTGCATGCTCAGGCTCCAGTCTATAAAGTTCGCCGAGTTACGAGCCTACGAAAAGACGTCCCCTCATAATTTTCGCTCAAAATGTAAAAATCGCGTATTTCGTCGAAATCCCGCCGTCAGTGATTGTATGACATACTGATCAAATCTGTTCACATTGGTTAATGGTCTTAATGTGCTGGATTTGGAAATTAGGTAGATCTGAGCTCAAGTTACGAAGGTGCTTGTGTCGAGACGCAGACTAATTAGAGTCCGACAGTGCCCTCGCCGACTGGGCGGTGCCACCAACTTCAGATGAGCTGGCACTCCCCAGGTGCTCGGTGGTCCCCCTCCCCAATTATGTTCCCTCATATTTATATTTATGTTATACCGATAAAATCTAGTCAAAACTGTTATGTTATTACAAAGGAAAGAAACTAAGGGTAGAGGGATCAAGTTAAGAGAATAGCTAACTCTTCAGACTTGACACCTGAATATTCAAATGAGCAGCTGAAGAACGCGCGACCACCACATTCAACACAATGGGATCCCTTAAGTACTCTGCGTTGATACCACTGCTTATAAAAATTTGCATTTGCTTTCCTGCAAAAAGTCTCATCCACGCGAAATCACCGATTTCACATAAAAAAGCTTTCGGAATGAGTAGTTGTTTACATTTTGTTCGTGATAGTCGCAATCGCTCGGTGAGTACCAATGCCATCATTATGCGAGAATGAGTAGGGGCCTAGATAGTAGAGCCAGTGCGAGCCTCTGCGAAGCAGAGGTTACGCACTGGTCTGTCTATAAACTTTCAAATGCGCCTTAACGGATAGCATCAAATATTTCAAGTTAACATTCCAAAAGCGATTATAAGTAAACCAGTGCGTCACCTCTGCTTCGCAGAGGCTCGCACTGGTTTACTTCATATGCCTTACTCATTCTCGACTAAAGGTGGCAATGAAACTCACCGCGCAGTGTCGATTATCGCGAGTAAAATATAAACAACTACTCATTTAAAATGCTTTTTCATGTGATCGGTGATTTCGCCTGGATGAAACTTTTCGCAGATTAACAAATACAAATTTGAATAGGTTTTTGGACTCTTTCTGGCTTTTTAGCTACCATAAGGACAGTAGGCAACGTGAGCTACATCTCTGTGCAAAATTTTTCTGGAATGCTCAGGTAAAACCATGGCAAATTAATCATTTACGCAACCATTTCTTTTTGGCGTCGTTCTCCTAAAGTAGTGAACTTTTGTCCACTTTTTGGACTTAAGTCCATGGCTTGCACATCAGCATGCCAAACAATCACCGACTTTGCAAAAAGTGGTGATACGGAACCAATTTTGCTGGCCAGAACCCAAGTGGTTCCGTTTGACGCACAGTTTCTGAAAGATCCAACCAACAAAAACACTCGTGCTTTTGCACGGTAGGCTCTTATGTTGGTCGCATGCGATGTGCAAAATTTGGGCTCAGGACGTTGGCTGGAATTCGCTCTACGAATTTCGTTACAGACAGACACACAGACATACACACATACACACACAAAAACACGTAAACAACCCTAGCCCGTTATTATAAGTTATGATAGTATCTACTCTTTGTGGTGGTTTGATCAGTACTCTGCGTTGATACCACTGCTT